>RJWM01001655.1:0-107941 GCA_004363535.1 Dasyprocta punctata | reverse complement strand
GGCCGGGAGTTTGGCTCAGTGGCTTAAGCGCCTGCCCTGGCAGGCCCAAGGCTGTGAGTTCAATCCCCGGTGCCGCAAAAAAAAAAAAAAAAAAAAAATATTTTAAGCCTGTAATGATAAAAGTTTCCATCATATCAATGATATGCATCTATTCTGGTCATAGCCAGCAGAAGCCACTCCTCTACTAATACATATGTATGCTGGTTGTTCATTGACTCCTGGGAGCTCATGGGGCTGAAAGTGCCAGGATTCTGCCTGCTAGGCCATGGACCCACCCCACTTGCAGCTGAGCTCACCTGGAGGGGGCACTTTTTCCTAATCCTTATCAAGGTGCTGGTTAAGCCCACAGTTGTCCTGAATCTGAACAACAGTTGGCAGCTTAAATTCATAGTTTTCCCTCATTCCATCCAGAGAAGTCTGATAGATTCCAACCCAGCAGAGCTCAAAGTTTATGCCAGCATCAAACTTTTTAAGCAAACAGAGTTCTAGTAGAGGTTGGTTGTTGATAAAGAAGAGGAAGTAACCACAAATTCAGAGACTTCAAATGTAAAAACACTAGAAATGAGCCAACTCCACCCCCTCACTTTGCAGATGAGCAAACTAAGGTTCAAAGAAGGGAAGTGTGTGCCCAGTTACACAGCTGGTTAATGGAGTCACCAGAATGCAAGTTCCATCTCTTCCTGCTCAGGAATACCCAGTACCATCTAGAGTCCCCATTTCCTGGATCTTCTGTACCCCACCACAGGACACATGCAGATACTCAAATGATGGCAGAGTGGTAAAATGGAAGGCCTGCCCTTGAAGGTTGAGCCTTCTCCAGCAGCCCCTGGGGTAAACCTAGAGCAGATCCTGCAGAAATGCAGGTAGATCTCATCCATTCAGACGGTCTCCATAGCGCATGCTCCCTTCTGTTTCCTCAGCTTCAATCCTTAAAGTTTTCTCAGGAGTTATCCAAATCCCTTTCAAGAAAGGAGACCACACTGAGGGTCTTAATTAGCTAAAACCTTTGCAGGGGTTTGTCAAACTTGTCCTGTGGATTGTTTGGCCTCAGAGATTAGAAGGTGTTGGAGACCAGTGCATGAGTCAGCATTACACATCAAATACCAATACATAACTTACTGATGATGAGAAAGACACCAGGTAAACAACTTGTACTATGGAACAGTTTCAATAAGACAAAGATAAGGACAGGAGCAAAATAGACTTTTTTTCCTCTCCAAGCAGCAAAGAGAGAATCTGTAGCAAATTCTTTGAAGGGCAGTCCCTAGGGTGGCACAACAGTTCAGGTGTCTGGTGTTGTCCCCACATCAATCTGAGCCATCTAAATAGACCATCAACTGGGGACCTTGGTGGACATTCAATGGAGGCTGGCAGAAGGGAGATGAGTTCTAAAATGACCCTCACACAAATACAAGATTCCTTTTTCAGGGGCAACTCCCAAGGGACCATGGCAGTGTTCAGACCCAGTCCCTGCTCCCGGGAAGAGATTGGGTCCCACAATTGTAAGCAAGTTGCTCTGTAGAGTTTGTCTCTAAGAAATGAAAGAAAACATAACCATCACTGCATTTCTTAGCCAAAATTGAGGATTGTACTTCTAAGCCACTACAGACTTGCTCTGAACGATCTTGAACTCATCTCCCCACAGGATGGATTTTTCAGTTGAGAGTTTTTCTCCTCAAGTATAACTCTCATTTCAAGAAGAATAGGTTTAAGAAAAGCCTACCAGAAACTTCCTTTAGTTTTCTGGGCAAGTCAGAAAAGAAAATCGGCATAAATGAAGGAAAAATGTAGAAGAATAGCAGTAGAACAATTGCATGTCATAGAACTTGTAATCTTTAAATTGTCCTGAGAAAGAAACAGTTGGGGGTCATGGGCTTAAAGAAAGATGTGATGTGTCCAGTCTGTGGTCCTTGGATTGTGCATGTCTGGCTTGCTTGGGCTGCACTGGATGAAAAGGAATTGTCTTAGGCTGCATATAAAATATATAATGTGGTTAATGTATATCAGTAACATAACTTCTTTTTTTAAACATGTTTATTATAACACAATCGTGTCCAATGTACAGGCCAAAGAGAGAAACAGTGAGGGAAATTCCATTAGCTTTAGCATTATGGGAGCAAAATGACACAGTAGACATGCTGTGCATTAGCCTACATGACATATGACCATTTCTACTATAAATAAGAGAAAATATTGCGGCTTTCTGAATCTGAAGCCTAGTTATTCTCTCTCTGACGCAAGTAAGATGCTGAGTCTATGTCCGTCTGCTTGTGGTTTCTAATCTTAGAACCTTATGCACCTGCACTGGAGGTACCAAGTGCAGGCTGCCAGAGCCCCTCTGTGTGTGGTCATCAGTCACCCAAAGCCCTGGTTGTAGCCTGAAAGCTCCAAACAGCCACTGATATACCCTGACCTGACATCACCCAGGATCAAACACCATGGTCTGTCCAAATGACCTTCCCAGTGATTAGGAGCCCAGAGTAAACAGATATCCATCCAAGCTTTCTTGGCTCCCTAAGACTTTCAGTGTGAATGTTAGGCTCACATAGCCACTGATTCAGTGGTGATGCTAAGAATATGAAGCAGACAAAGATGACAGTCATAGCTGGTCCCCACTCACCGGGTTGTCTTATGAGCACATCACAACATATGTTGGTTATTCACCATTATGCAGGAGAAGTTTCAAAGCCAACAGAAAATCTGCCACTCTTAAGACCAGCCCTGCAGACTCACCCCGGCTATTAAGCCCCCTTGTTGTAAATGACAGTGGTTTCCACAACCCTCTCTGTCTTTCACTCCTGACTTGTAATATCCCCTCCTATCCAAGGCCCACAATCTGCTGAGTAGCACTTGCCAGCACAGCACAGCAGGGCCTAGTTTAAAGCATCCAGGCTCATTACGTGTTGACCTACACCATCCCATAATGAAACCTCCACTGGGAAGGGGAAGCGTATTTGCCCGCCATACCACCTAGATGTATCCTGCGCTGAGCAATTTCAGTTCCCAAGTTAGAAACTGGGACCCTGCCCTGTGGGGTGTTTGAGCCAAAGCCTTTGCAGAGTAAGGATAAAAGTAATGTGGTGCCAGGTGCCAGGGGTGCTTGCTGATTTCCCATGACTCTGCTCTCTTAGGTTTGCATAAGGTTTGCATGAGGAACACAGAGCTGGGCTCTGTGGATGTATGGCACAGCTTTCCAAATTTGGCCGTGGAAAGAATACCTCACTTCCAGCCAGTGACTCTGCATCCTCCCACTCTGTCTAGGACAAGGGAGGGGTTATAGTCACAGGGCATGTGCCACACAGAGAAGAAGGTCAGGTGCTATTGACTGACATTTTCCAGGAATAAGCTGTTGGTGGTTTGAAAAAATATTATTCTTGCAAGGTGGGGCCTCAAAGTGAGGGAAAAATACTTAACCACTGGGTGTATGGTCATTTAACATTTGCTATTGGACTGAATTAATAAATAGACACCAAAGAGATCTTTAACATCATTTTACAGCTCTAAATGATTAATAACAAGAGCTATCAGTTTTTCATGAGATTTTGCATTATCTTCTCCTGTATGTTTTATTAAGGTGAAGTTCACATTATATAAAATTAACCATTTTAAAGTGAGCACTTCAGTGGCGTTTAGTATGTTTGCAATGTTGTGCAATCACTGCCTTCATTTAGTACTAAAATATTTTTATTTCCCCAAAATAAAACCCATTCAGCAGTTTTGATTATTGCTTCCTCTTTTCAGCCCTGGCAGCCACCCACCTGCATTTTTTTCCCATGGAGTTACCTATTCTGGGTACTTCCTGTCAATGGAATCAGACACTCTGTGACCTTCAGTGAGTGACTTTTTCATTTAGCGTAATATTTCTAAGGTTCATCTGTGTCATAGTGTGTAGCGGTACTGTATTCTTTTTATGGCTGAAAACAGTCTGTTCTGTGTACACACCGCAATTTGCTTTCCCATTCATTTGTTGATGGACATCTGAATGGTTTCTGTCTTTTGGCCTCTATGAATATTGCTGCTGCAAACATGTACCCACAAGGATCTGAGTGCCCGTTTTCGATTATTTGAGACATACCCCAAGGAGTGGAACTGTTGAATCAGATGATAATTCTACATTTAACTGTTCCATGAACTGCCAGCCTGCTTTCCTTTCCCCATATTTTTACCAACATGCTTATCCATTCAATTTCCCTTCTTGGAGATAACATGCGTATTAATATTTCCCTATGTCTGGTCCCTTATTTGATGACTTTGATCATAGACTTTCAGAAGTAGAGTTGTTGGGATGCTTGAGATAGAAAATATTTGGAGTAAGCTAAAATTCCTTGGTGTAACTGAGCAGGAGCCAAAAGCAACATTTGTAGAGTTCTATGTGTGCTGGGCATTGTACGGAGCCTTTTGTCTCCTCCCCCTCATTTAACCCTCAAGACAAGTCCATGAAAAATACACTGCTGTTACAACCATGTGACAGATGAAGAAACTGAGGTCTCCACCAAGGGCTAGGTGCTTTCCTCCTGAGTCCTACAAAGGAATGTTCCTACAAGGAGCTACCACTCACGATGAATAAGAAACTGTTCTGTTTCTCAGGAGCTTACAGTCTGTTTTGGCAGGATATTCCCAGGGCACAGAATCTGGCAGAGTAACTGCTTGCTAATTGTAGGTTAAGGTAGACTTTGTCAGATGGAACTTCCATCCCTTGTCACATTGTTATGGGGCTTCAGGGCCTGGCACCTATATTTCAACTCAGTGACTTTCTCAAAAAAGACGTGAGCCAGGAATCAGGAAAGGAAGCAAGAAAAGGCCTAAAATGACCATTGCTGTTCTTTTTACCTCTAAATGGCTCTGCGCTTGTGAGAAGAGAATGGAAAGAAGAGAAAGGAGAGGGACGGGAGGTCTTTCTAATGGCATTGTGTGGTGATCTTTGCATGCTCAGAGATGAAACTACACAGAGTAGCATGAGATCGAAAAGAAAATATATACTGGTCAACCTCTTTCCAAAACCATAATTTCTCTATTCCATCTCAAGGTCTTATTATTCCTTCAAAGACTCCAATCTTATGGCTGTATAGGACCTGAGGCAATTCATTGCAGCCAGAGGCACAAGAAGCAGTAGCTTCTCAGGAAGGTCCAGACTCCCCTCATGGTCCGTCTCGCCCCTTCTCCTCTCCTCTTTGCAAAAGGAGAGTTATAAAAACTCTTAGGAGGCCTGGTGGCCTTGTTATAGATGCAGAACCTACCCCAACATGACTCTGGCTGCATGTTTAAAGCACACAATTCAAAAACAAAGGAAAGCAGGCACAGACTGCACCCTGCCCAGGAGCTGGGAAGCACCTAACTGCATATCCCTCCTCCTTTCTCAGAGCTGCAAGAAGCATCTTCTTCCCTGGAATGAGTGTCCTGGTTCTCATCACATACCATGCAGGCTCAGGAGTGTGCCATTCTGAAATTCTGTCACCTGCTTTGTCCCGTCTCAGGTGGCTCCCCAGATGGATAACCTAGTTACCTGAGCCATAAATTGTTGCTTTGGGCTGCAGTCCCAACTGTGACAGTTTCCCACATTACAAGGTCTTCCTGTTGTACCCTCCTGCCCCCTCCCATGCTCTCCTACCCGCTGGGCTGGCCATGTATAGATACAGGAGCTCAGGTTGCCAGTGATGAATACGGGTACCCTGTCCTTGTGTAGGTAACACACAACCCTCACAAAGACATTCCTAACTCTAGTACTTTTCCATTCCCCCAAGGCCTTAACCAGTCAGTGAGTCAGTCAATAAGCATTGATATGCCTCGAGCATTCGAGCACCATAGTAGACCCTGGTGACAGCCAGAGAAAAAAGTTTGCAAATGACTTAGTGTCAAGTAGGAAAGTAGACATGAACAGCATCTGCAGTATCAGGAAACAATCATCTTTCAGGCATTCTCAGGGAGGTGAAGTGGTAGAAAAGGAAAGAGATTTTCAAGGAAGATGGTCTCTATGTAACACATGATTCCAGAAAAGGGCTCTAAGCTACCAAGTCCTCTTTTTTTCTCACCTCTATCTGGTGGGAGCTATGTAAGAGTCAGTCTTTGCTACAGTTTTGCACTTCTCACTGGCTGTGAAAAAATGAAAACCATCTTTCCATGGCACACACAAGAGTCACCATTGTGTTCCCTCTGAATGCTTGAACTCCTCACCATTGGACAGTAGGCATCACAAGGTCAGTTCCCACCAAGAGCCTGATGAATAAAGCTCACATTCACCAAACACATGCTCTGTACCAGGCACTGTTTTAACTATATTACATGCACTATTTAACTCATTTTATATCCAGAACAATCTTAGGGTAGAGGGTCTATTCTTATCCTTCTTTTATAGTTCAGTAAACTGAGGCATAGAGAGATAAAAGGATGGTTAATTAGTCAGGGAGTGCTGGGGCCAGACTTTGACTCAGGCTACTCCATCTAAAAGTTTGGTGCAGGCAATGTAAGAGCAGAGGGACAGTGAACACGAAACTAGAGAACTGCACAATTTCCATTCACTGGTCACATCTACCTCATGGGCTTCCCATTTGCAACCTCGGGTCTAAGTTTGTTCATCTTGAGGCAAAAATCTTACGTAGTGTTCACAACCCTTGTGCTAAACATTGACAGTGTTGCTATACAAGCTATGTGAGTCTCCATGCATGTATGTGTGTATCTATGATAGAGAGACAGACACAGAAAAAGAAAGAGAGAGAAAAATTAGCAAAGATTGAAAAACAGAGATCTCTTTGAATCAAGCTTTGGTTACCCAGAGCCTCATGATAGATTTGAAGTTAGGATTATCACCAAACTGAAGGATATACAATGAGATAAAGTATGGTTAGGGTGAGATGAAGGCAGGAGACAGGAAACCCATTATTTATTCATGTTTTCCTTGACATAATTATCTACCTTCTTGGTCAACCATAAAAAGTATCCCCTGGAGGTCCTTAGACCAAGTCTTCATCAACCACCTCTCACTTCCAGCCCAAGGAGTTCAATATTCCTGGCCATTCAAGTCATGATACCTTATGAAGTATGGAGGGAAAGGAAATTTCCCAGTAGCACTCCTCCGCCATGGGCCACAGCCTGGAGGAATGCCTGCCACATGCCAGGCTGCTTGCTGGAGTGCCCTGGCATTCAGAGCAGCTGCTAGAGAAGGGCTCAGGGAGTGGAGGGTTGGTGAAGGGAGGTGCTTGATCGTTGCCGTAGTAACAGGGGAAGGTTGGAATCCTCCAGATCTGGGCTAGAGCCTGGGCCACCTTGATTGGAGTTTTCCTCCAAGCCACCTGTGCTGTCTTGAGCAGCCTGGAATTCCCTTTCTTTCTCATCTTTGTTGCTTTTAGACATCCTATTCATTCTACAGGTGCCCACTCAAGCCTCACCCTCCAAGTCTTCCCTAGAAACCTAATTGGAATTAACAGCTCCCTCCTCGCTGCTCCCATAACCATTCATTTGAATTTCCTGTGGGACCTTTAACTAGTCTTGCCTTATGTTCCTTCCATTTCCCCAACAGAAAATAAATTCCTGAAGTTCAGAGTCTCTGCCTTTAATTCCATTTTGAATCCCTTATCCAGATAGCTGGTGAGCATTTTACTTATCTTCATGCAGTTTTATCTAGGAAAGATTCAGCAAAGAGAGAAGTGTGTTGTGCACATAGTAGGTACTAAACAAAGGAACAGAATTATCTGCTGCTGTACTACAGGAAACAGAAGTGGCAATTTGTGGCTTCCTAGGCCTCTGATATGTCAACAACCCAGGCCCAGGGAAGAAAGAAAAAGGGGAAGGCATTCTTTCCTTCTAGGAAAAATCAGTGTGGAAGGGGCATAAGATATTCAGAGGTGGAAGAACTCTCATGTCATCTTTTAATTTGTGGGAGACACTGGACAAGTCATTTCATTTCAGAGAGCCTCAGAGTTTTCTCATCTATAAAAGTTTAACAAATATTTCCCAAGGATAAAATACATCCTAGATGTTAGGGAGGCTGTGATGGAAATAGATTGCATATGGAGAGGAAGAAAGATAATTAAATAAGCAGTTACCCTCATACAGTGGGTTGTGGTAATAGGGGCAGGTAATAGGGTAGGTTTGGTGAAGGACACAGAGCAGGATCTCTGACATTTAGTAAAATCAAGGAAGGCTTCCTAAGGGGACAAGATTTCAACTGAAACTTAGGGTAAGAAGAGAGGCCAAGAAACTCAGTGGTGGGGGCAGTGACAGTTGGGGAACAGTTGTGGTTCCACATGCAGAAGTTGGTGTGAAGCTCCAAAACCAGAGGAGAGTCACAAATCTATGGAGTTTGAGAAACAGACTTTGCCAACTGCGACTGTGACTGGTGTCCACTGCTTGCTCTTCTTTTTCTTGCTTTTGAACAGTTACTGTAGTGACAGTTACAGCGTCACACTGGGAAACTGGAAAGTTGCAGCCCCATCTGCCCCTGGCCACTAACCAGCCCCACAGTTCTGAGCAAATGTTTGCTCTTTAGATTATTCGCCTGTGAAGAAGGACAAGAAGTCCTTCCCCTTTCCGCATTACAGGGGATCTAAGGAAGAAATATTTGTAGGAGTTTTTTAAAAATTCAAATGAGCTCTAAGTGGGTGCTGTTGGTAGTACTTTCCCCAGTCATAAACACAACCAAGCCCATTTGTATGTCAGTTCAGAGACGAGATGTGATTACATCAGTGTTTCTTCTTCCTGACTCCCATTCTCAAGGGATCAGGAGATAAATAGCAGTTTCATTCTGATTGGTTTGGTGATATTTCATTTCAGGTCATAATCAGATTTTGTCCAAAGGGGAAAGTATGCTATTAATAAAAGGTTTTTCTTTGATTGCAATATATGCAATTACTCTGCCTAGCTGGTTAGGGCAGACAGCCAGTTAGCCCAGGGGTGGGGGCTTAATCCTGCATGATCCTGAGTTCTGGCAGTTACAACTGAGATTAGGTAAGAGAATGTGGAGACTGAAACTAAGTCTCATCTGCTCACAACCTCTGGGGCCCACTGCATCCAACCTATCTGAAGCCTCCAAAGCCCCTGTAATATTACCAATCTTGCTTATACTACCTCCTTTCCCATTTTTTCTCAGGTTTCTTCACTACCACCCCAGTCTCAACCACTGGCCATGCTGGCCTCTGCAGCTAGCTGCCCATCCTATCCTACCTCAAGCCATCTCCCCTTCCCCCACCAGCATGCCCAGCCCTGTACGTGACCACAGACAGCGCAGGCACCAGCGCATCCTCCATCTCATCTAAGCCAGCCTTGATCTCTCTCCTTTCTAGCACTACAGGATTTTTGGCACTTGTATTTAGTTAGCATTTAATTACCTTTTTTAAGAAAATTGAAAGGCATTTCCAGATTATAAAGAACTCATCTGAACATTATGACTTACACAGAAACACTGGCCAGTGAGTGAAGTCAAAGTTATTATTACCTTCCCACCTTAGACATGAGGAGCCTGAGGCATATGAGGTCCCATAACTTACCCTACTATCTGACTAAGCAGTGCGGGACTTAAGGTATTCTAAGCTTTATGAAGAAACTGCATTAGGTAAGAACTAGGTCATACACTTCTTCTCCCCACTTGGCACCATGTGGACCACAGAGTAGATTCTTAACTAACGCTTTTTGAAATGCAATCCATCTATGACTACAGGAAAAATAACTCAAATGGCATATTTTACTGAGGAAAATAATTCATTGTTATTAGTTTTATGAGCCTCTTTAAGTAGAAAGAACAATATGTTTGCAGCATTGTTTTTACTACGGTAGCTCAGAAAATGATGTAAGGTAGACTCATGTAATCTGTGCAAAGCTCCCCACCCCGACCCAGGGGGTCATCAGAAGGCAGGCAAAAATGCAGTTTCACTCCCTCTGCTCAGCGAGCAGCCCCACCGCCCCTGGCAATGGACAGAATGTGCTTGTCAGAACTTGCTCAGCAGGATGGACATGCTGGGCCAGTCCTTGAAAGCCTGGAGTCCCTGTGCACCTGAAGGACCCCAGTGACCTCTACTAGCCAGCAATGGGCCTCAGCTCCAGTCCAGAGCTGTCCTGGAGAGAGGGGAGAGCAGTATGCACCCAAGCATTTTGGGCAGAAGACATAACAACCTCCCACCTTTCAAGCAAATTTTCCAAGAATTTTGGGCCACTTCGAATACTGGGGAGAAATGAGAGTGACTTTCTTTTTTTCTGGCCATGCTCCTTCATCCGCTTGGAGTCATACTAACTATGACTTAGAATATTTTGCAGCTCCCAAGAGCTCAGGTGCACATTCACAGGCATTATCTGCTTTGACCTAAGGACCCTGGAAGGAGGTGCTTGCCTGCTTGCCTCCAGCTGTTTGTTTACTTTAGAAAGTATGTGCATTTGATCAAATATTTAGAATGGTTCCAAAAGACTAAGAATACCCAGTCTCCTTTCCAGCACTGTCCCCAATTTTCCTCTAAAGAGGCAACACACGCTATCATTTTCTTGTGTGTTCTAGATTTTGCCCAAGTTTGCAGATAAAGAAAATGCAGCCAAAAGCAGCAGAGCGACTTTCCCAAGGACACACACCTAGTAAATCCTTCTTTCTTCTCAAACTAAAGCCTCTCCTACACGTGTGGCTCTCAGACCGTCCTTTGGCCAAAATCCAGCTCGCATGAAAATCACAAGAACGTAAGCAAAACCAGGCTTCTTTGAACAAGGCACTTCACAGATGGAGAGGAAAAGGTTTGGGTACCTTGAAGGAATCAGGGAGGGGCTGAAGCCAGTGGAGTTTAGGGGCAACCGTCTATTTATAAGGAGGCAGCTACATTTGGTGAGACTAGAGACACACCATCTATGTTGAAGAAAGGAGTCAAAAAAGCAAACAAACAAAAGGATTCTGCTTGCCTGGCACTGGGTGATGTGGCACGGTTACTGTATTAGCTTATTCATATATGTTCTGTGCATTCATCAGCTATTATTTATCAAAACTAATAAAAGGAAAAATACCTCCGTGCAATGTTAGGAATGCAGATTTAAACCCATTCAGAGAGGAAGTGAGTTCATCTCCAGTCAACATCAACTCCCCTGTGCAGCCCTCTGGGACAGAGGCAGCAGCCCAAAGCCTGGTGACTCTGAAATATAACACACTGAACATTCCTCAGGGATGAGTTATTATTGAAGTGAGAATACTTCTCTTCACTCCCTCCATGACTTGACCTTTGCATTTTAAGCCTTAATATTACAATAAGGTAGCGTTTGGCTTTTAATGGCCCTGAACTTTTGTTAACATTAAATGAAAGGAGGAAATGGAAAGGAAAATAGAACCATATCTGCACTGCTTCTCAGTTGCATAATTGTGTATTTTTGCCACTCCATTACTTTTCAACTATTCCAGTCAGTAAACTTCTCCTCCATCACCATTGAGAAAAGAGAGAAGTCACTCATTCTGTCATTGCTCCAAAGTTTGCAGAACTCTGAATTCCTTTTTCTGGTATTAAAGACAGTGATGCAACTTTTAATTTAAGGTCTGTTTTTTAATTACCACCTGTGTGGGAGACCCTGAATCACACAAGGGTTTGATTGTCCTCATGCTTTTTCAAAAAACACTCTTTTCCTCCAAGAGGCTATGACGTTTGAGGATTTAAGTACCCATGTTTGGAGTCCCTGGGAACAGAACTTTCCCTTCATTTGTGAAAAAAAAAGGCACTACCCCACCCCAGCCACTCCTAACTGACAGATGATCTCAGAGCCTCACGCTTTCCAAAAATAAATCCTCACCTAGTCACTCTACCACACCCACAAGTATTGGCTCTAAAATCTACCAGTTTTGAGCAGTAAAAATGAGAACTGGCTAACCAAGGTCTTTCACCGTAACCATGGCTACAGGTTTTATTAGCACTAATACGAGGATGTGGTCAGATTGGATGCATACAGAAGTATGAGCTGTATCAGAGTATGTGCTCATAAATTCTCCACATTGAAAACACAGCTCCTGATGACTACGATTCATAAAAGACCTGAGGGGAGAGGAGGGAGGGGTAGGGATGTGGAGGGCTGCGTCAGTAAGAAAAGCTCAGTGTTCTAATTTTAGCTTTAATTCAGCTTTTTGATATTATCCCCTAACATACCACTATCTTGCATTTAGATTGCAATTTGCTTTTCCCTTCTCAGTGTTCTTTTGCAAGTCTTGTCTGTTTTTCACAGCAATCTTGAGAGATATCCAGGATGGGTAATAACCTCATTTCTTAGATGAGGAAAGGGCTCAAGAAGCTTAACTGATTTTGCCCAAGGTCAAAGGCATGGAGGACAACAGAAGAGGACTATAGCTTGAGTCCTCTGACTCCTTGCTTAACATTCTTTCTACACCGCACCCCAACCCGCAGCGAATATCTGATATGTACTTGTTCCTCTTGCAAACCTTCCTCATCTTTATGATT
Source organism: Dasyprocta punctata (assembly GCA_004363535.1). NCBI lineage: Eukaryota > Metazoa > Chordata > Mammalia > Rodentia > Dasyproctidae > Dasyprocta > Dasyprocta punctata. The sequence goes on along the minus strand of RJWM01001655.1, from coordinate 95,543 downwards.
TATCTAAGTAGCCAGAGACCAGCATCAGTCAATCAAATTGAATATACAGCTGCTAAGAAAGGCTTGCTTTGGTCCTCATGTAAATTTTTCAAGCCGCATGACCGATAGGTGATTGCACAGAAAATAGGCAATGTCATCCCATCTCCTGAGGGCTTTACAGTCCAGGGGTTGCAAGTGTTGTTTATCTACAGGGATCAGGTGAGTGAACAAGACTGAGTGGAAGAGGTGAAGTAGGAGATCAGAGAGAGAGCACAGGCCTTTTTAAAGCTGGCTACAGTAGCTTTATGGGAAGTTATGTGACAATGAGGGAAGCGAATGTGGGACTTAGGACTAAGACTGAGAATTTTATATAAAATCAGACACGGCAGAAAAATAACTTAAAAAATAAAAGTGCTTGTGTGTTAGATACACTTTTGGACCACCTGCGAGCACTATATCTACTCAAAGGACTTATCTGCCCCTGGGGCCCATCACCCTTGTCATATGTGTGGTTGTATTGCACTCCTCTACTGGTATGTTTGGTCTTATTAAATCTAAGCTCCTTGAGGCCACATCAGCCGTCAAATCAGGAATGCAGATGGCAGCTTTCAGATGTTGGGAAATGAATGTTCGGGTGAACACACCACACCATCCTGTGAATGGTGGCTGCATAGTGAGTAATTACAGCAGGATCGTTGAACTGTGAAAAGACTACATGCAAACCTTATTTTGTCTCTTAGTAACTCCATGGCCTTGGACAAATTTCTCAATCTCTGACAGCCTCAATTTTCCCTTCTATACAATGGGAACAAAAAGGATTCCTCTGAGCATTGCATGAGGCTTCATAAAGTCTTGATCATACAGAGGGTTTTGCACTAAACAAAGACTCAACACGTGGTGGCTTTTGATTCAGCAGATGATTTACTGCTTTTGTAAAAGGCAATAAGACATTTGCCCACCCGCTGTTTTGAGGCTTTGGCCTATTTGAAGTATCAAGTCAAGAGAGGTGGGTCAAAGGAAAACAAGTGAGCATTCTAGCTGAAATGAAAAGGAGAAAGTTGATAGCAATGCGCAAAACAAGGCTCCCCTAAGAAATTAAATCCTGGAGGTCAGGAGACCTGAGGGAGGGAGCAGCAGCTGAATGAGTGGAAACAAAATTAGCAAGGAAGCAGGGAAAGGAGGACGTGTCTGCCGCAATTCCCTGAGACAGTCAGCTTGCCCTTTAAGCCAATCCAATGAAAACCCGTCAAAGTCAGGTTGGAACAAAATAATTCATTAATAGAGCAATGTTGCTACCTTGCATAGAATATGAATCGTATAATCATAAAGGTGCTTTACAGTTTTCAAGGCAGCTTTAAGGCACCCACTGTGATATATACTTAACTTCCTGCTTCACACACAATGTTTCATTTGCTCCACCCAGAAATGAACTCATTCATTCATCCATTCAGCAAATACTGCCACACACATTCTACCAGGCACGGTGCCAGACAGTGAGGCAGTCAGTGGATAGAATATCAGATCCCAAGATGCCACTACCTCCGTCCACAGAAAAGAAAGCTGTGCTCTTAGTGTTCACATGAACATTCCCAGACCCCACTCCGTGTTAGTGATGGAGGCAAAATCCTTGGCTACAAGTTTTCTGGTTTATAAGAAAAAACAATTAGGAAAATTTCCTTAATGATCTCAGGGAGGTGAGTATAAGGAAGATGCTGATTTCTAACAGCCCGAGACCTCACGTTCCTTTACATTTAGCATGGTTGAAATTTGCAAGGAATTAGACACGGTTTCTAGTGGTTATTGCTAAGAGTGAGCCAAAATGGACAAATTTTTCTCAGAGTCTATGACCTGGATCCTTTGGAGACAATATAATTGGTGGTGACAAAAGGAAACAGGGAAAGGAAAATAGTAAAGGATACTAAAGGAATTAGAGATTCCTAGCACTCTATTTTTCCATGGGAGAAAATCAAAGAAAGCCCAAATGAAAATCTGTTTTTTAACTATTTTGATCGTTCTTAAGTCATTCTCTAATAATTATTTTCTTGGCATTACTGTTGAGAGGAGAAAAGGTATCTTTTACTTTCCCTGAATGTCCTCACATGGCTTAATTAATACTTGATTGATTGAAAGATTGACTCATTTGAACCTGAAGTAAAGTGGAGCTTTTTAATTTTCTTTTCTGCTGAACCTGAAATAGAGCATATAGTAATTAAGAAAGGATCCCTTGTTATCAGAAAGTCCCAGCTACAATAGGCTATTTGTAACTGAGCAAAAGGAAGGTAAGTGATTATTTAGGAGCTGTTACACACACACACACACACACACACACACACACCTCTCCCCACTGCTTTTAGTGACAGTGGGATTTTCTTGATCATTGTTTCCCTCTCAACTGAGTTTTTTGGCTGGAAGATCTGACTAGACAGTTCATTAAATAGGTGGGTAATTATTATCACAATCCAGCCACAGCTGGCGGTACCCTTCACTACTTCTGCTCTTTCTCTCCAATGACTCGGATTGACTGACTGGTATTTATCCAAGATTTCATTTTTTGAGATGACAGGAAACTAGATCAGAGGGAGGGACGAGGGAAAAGAATAAGGGACTTAAGGGACTGAAAATGATCGATGTGTTAAATGCATGTGCCAATTTATCAAATGAACCTCACCATTCTATATATTCCACATGCATAATAATAAAACATTTAAAATTCTTTAAAATCTCACTTTTCCTTCCCAACCCTTGAGTTAGCATCATTTATTCTTGCAGCTACATGGTCTGTTCTGGGCATCTGAATTGAACAGAACAGTCAACAGTGGCCCTGTTCTCATGGAGCTTGTATTCCAGTGGAAGAAGACAGGCTTTAAACATGCACAGCACCATGACCAGGGCAGCATGAGTGAATGGGGAATTCCAGAGTAGGGAATACCTCAAAGGTACTAAGATGGGATCATGTGACAGAAGTTGACTGGATTAGCAAAGCCTCTTGCTGAGGTAACATTGGAAGAAATTTGAATGGAAATGTATTTGAGCTGAGATCTGAATCTTTTGAAGTACTCATGCAACAATCTGAGAACAAATATACCAAGCAAAGGGACAAACAAGTCCCTGATCAAAGGGACAGAACAAAAGTAGGTGTGCCCAGGCACAGAAGAAAGTAGGGAGAGCAAGGCAGGGTTGAGAAGAAACAGGGACTACACAATGGAGGCAAGCGACAGATGATGGAGGGACTTTGGGGATATAATAAAGGATCTGAGATTTTACACTGCAGGTGATGGGAAGCCATAGGGTATAAACTGAAGGTGGCAGCAAAATAATCTGGTTCATGTAGGAAGAACAGACCATAGTGAGGGAAGAATAGACCTAGAAGATTGATAAGAAAGCTACAGTAACCTGGGTGACAGACAACAGTGACCAAGACACAGAAATGGAGGGAAGTACATGGATTTGGAATATGGAGGTAGAGTGCGTGAGACAAGCTGATAGGATGCAGGTGAATGTGAAGCAAAGGAGGGAGACAAGGATGCATGGTTCTTCTGCTAGTCCAAGTATTAAAAGAATTCATTCATTTTTTAATTATTTATGGGCACCTATTATGTGATAGGCACAACATTAGACTTTCAGCACATACAGAGGATTGAGACTCTCTGCTTGAAGCGAGTATGAGAAACAGGTCAAGTACAAGAGAATGTTCGAAATATGTATATAACCCTTTGTATTTTTCTCTATTCTTATGATTTTTCAAAGGAAACAAATATAACATGGCAAGATTAGACTTTGGAGGTAATTGCCTCTAAAGAAGCTCAAAAGAGACACAAATCAGTTTGGGGATGGGGGAGAGGGAACAGAGTCACAGAAGACCTTGCAGAGGAGGCTTGAATAACAGGAACATACCAATGTATTAGTCAGTATTTTGTCACCTGAACACTGTACTCAACACCCACAATTTAAAGGAGAGGCTTAATTTAATGGTTTAAGGGGATTCAGTCGATGGCCTGATGGCTCCAAGGCAGGAACATCCTGGTGGAGGAACACAGTGGACCAGAACTTCTCACTTGATGGTGGCTAGAAAGCAGAGCTGGAGAACAGTGCCAGAGAGGAAAGAGCCGTGGACCAGATACAGTAACCAAGGTCACACCTCCATGACCCACCCATACATACCCAGAAGTTTGCTTTACTAATTCTCTGGGCACCTCTCAAGCCAATCAAGTTGGCAGTCCAGCTTACCCAGGCAGACAGAATTAGCAAAGCACAACAATCAGAGACAGCGGGGAATTCAGGGAAACTTAGGAAAGTGTGGCATTGCAGAAGATGAGACTGGGGTGGTGAGGGGGACAGATTATGAAAGACTTGTCCTCCTTGATAAGGAGTTATACTTACTATGTAAGTGACAAAGAGCCAACGAAGGGTTAAGCAGACAAGGAAGGATCACATTCAATGAATTGAAGGAAGGAAAAGCTGGAGACCAGTTTGAGGGACTGCACAAAAGCAGTAACAGTAGACTTGACAAGTGGCGCCCCTACATTCAAGGACCCTTTCTCTGCCTTTCCATCCCCACCCTCCATGCATATTCCAAGCAAAGGGATAAATGAGGTCCCAGTCAGATGGACAGCTCTCTCCCCACAGCCCTCCCTCACCTTCCATGTTCACAGCCTTCCAGTTGCATTCTCTGTCTCCCAGAAATGCCATGCTCTTTCCCACTTCAGAGCCTTTGCACTGGCTGTTTGTGCCACCTGGAAGGCACTGTCCTTAACTCTGTGCACAACTGGGTCTTTGTCATCCTTTAACTCTCAAAGTCACCTCTGAGGAGGTCACTCCAATTATTTCTTTTATAATTTTCCTTTACAATTGTATTACTTGACATAATTGGGCTTGTTTACTATCTTCTCCCAGTAGAACTCCCCCAGTACCCTCCCAGTAGTACCGTTGTTTATCTTGAATATCCCTGCAGTGCTTATGACGGTAACACATGTACTCACTAGGCACTTACTAAGTGCATTAGCAGAAGGAAAGAAAGGAGACAACGAAAGGCCAGCATAGTATGGAGGCGAGAAGGGGGACTTGCATCCCATTCCACACAGTTCCACAGACACAGGGTGAAAAGGTGTACCTAAATCATAATAATTCTGCCTCTGATGATGCTTCCAGTTTAATTTTGAAGTGGTTGTTTTGAAAAAGAATGATAAAAGAAATAATGCAGAGTCTCCTTACTACAGGAAAACAACAGAAAGAGGGAGAAAGACCTTTTGAAGGACACCTGCATAATCAAAATCATGACTCCAGAACCATTTGAAATTTGAAAAAAGACAAAACCATTAGCTGTAGAGTAAAGGGATGTTTATTTGGACACCCTATTTGTTTGGGATCAAATCATCAGGACTCGCATTTATTGCCAGGCTAGGCTCCAAGGCACTGATTCATTTAATCCTTACAATACCCTATCATTATTAATTCCATTTTACAAATGAGAACACTGAGCCACAGACAGAGAGGTTAACTTGCAGTATGGTACAGCTAGTGAATAGCAGAGCCAGAATTCAAACCCAGGGGATTTGGTTTAGAAGCACCACCCAAAAACATTAAGGTGAACCACTTGTGGGTAAAAGGTGTCCTATGGGAGAGTTGTTCAAATCATCACGGCTTTGTTGTAAGCATTACCAACAGGAGCTTTTTTGTTATGTGCATTAGTCAGGTAAGGCTAACTGCTATAGCAAAACCTCTCCAAACCTCAGTGGCCTCACCCAAAAAATTTTATTTCTCACTCATTTTGCCAGCCATTGTGATCATCAAAGGAGCTCTCTCCACGGAGCACTTAGGAACATCTTCCATCACTGCTGTCCCCAAGCTCTTGGAGTCCTTCCCTGGGTCCTTTGCAGATGGCCAGATAAGCAAACAAAAATAGGCAAGGAGCAGTCACAGGGTCACATAGAGATGGACAGACAGGGGCTGAGGGGGCGGTCTAGCTCATGCTCAGGAAGAGTGTGGTGGGTCTCTTGTACAGTCCTGCCGAGGTACAGATTTGTCAGGACTTTTGTAGGGGAACCTGGCAAGAAGGTGAACTGAGAGTTGGAGAATCTTGGTTCTAGCCCTGACTCTACTGGGGGGTTTTTAGCTGGGTAACCTCCAGAAAGAGGTCCCAGATATCTCATCAATAAAGTAAGGAAATTCAATCAGGTGGCCCATCTCAGAGTTCTTCTAATCCACCATGCCCATGTAATCAAGCATCATTTTATTATTTTGAAAAACCATGGAACATTAATTGTTTCTGTATTGATGATCTATTTTGCTTTTGTTCAAAATTGCAACCATAATTATAACATCGATCCTGAGAGAAAATACTGTCTATTTTCCCCTAACAATCGATATCTAGTTACACATCATATATGCATGCTCTAGGGAATAAAATAACCTCCAGCTTTTATTAGGACTACTTATTTGAAGCAATTAATTAAATTGGGGAAAATATAGCTACCTATTTTAAAATGCCTAGAGCTGGGTTTAAGTGATAAACATAATGTTCTACAAGCAGATTATTTGCCATGATCTGACAATTTTTTGTACAACACAGTACTTACATCTATTAGAGGGCATGTAAGCATGCCAGGTTAGCAAGGTGAGAACTGTCAGGAAAATATATATCCAGATCAGCAGAGTTAATAACCATGGACTAATATTCCACTCAGTGCCCTCACAGCCAGGCAGCCTGGGCGTCTGATGTGTGTGATATTATCATCACTGTGGGGATGTTGCAAGGCAGGGCAGTTGAGAGCTGGGGCAAGGTTTGGATGGACAGAATGGAAAGGGCTATGGCTGAATAAGATGTTTTAAACCTCCAGGAGAGATGGCAGGAGTCAGAGGCTGTTTGACAAGATTCTTATTTTGGAAAAAAAGAAATGTGTTTGTGTGTGTGTGTGTGTGTGTGTGTGTGTGTGTGTGTACACCTAGATTTGGAGGACTCACAGCAGACTAAGAAAGAGAGTAGAGCCACGCTGTCCTTTTGGATCCTTTTCAGGAAAAGCAGTGAATCCAGCTGTTCATCTGGTAAAAATCCCAGTAAATGTCTTCTTTCCCTGTCTTTCGACTTCAGGAGGACACTCGATAGTGTATTAATAATTGAAGTCCTGGCTGTAAATTTAGAGATGCTCACCTGGAAAGGAACCTGAGGGCTGGAGAAAAACATGTCAAGTGTGTTCTTGGAAATGCTTTTAAATAAATTTCTCCTATGTCTCAAGACGTTTCAGACAACCTGACCGTGTGTGTGCTATTTTTGTCATTCAGATAGCAGCTCAACCACACCCACTAAGAGTCTGCCTCACCACCCCAAAGAGTCATTTCTGCCTGGAGTCTGTGTGTATAGCTGTGGGAGTTTCCTCTCATTGCACTTACCGTATTTATACTTCCACTTCTATCTGTGTGGTTCTCTGATGCATGTTTGCTTCCACACTAGACTTTTTTGTATACGTCCACAGGACATGATGTTTACATTCCTTGTGTGGAGTTGGTGCATGGACATAACACATCCCAATCCCTTTCTTCATCCCCTGTCCCGCCCCTCCTTCTATCTTTTCACCCCATTCCCATCCGAGAAAGAGCTGTCTCCTTACTTCTTCCTATCTTTTATTTTGCTCTTTCTTTATATTTTAAGTTTCTCTTGTAAGAGAAACCAGGCAGTATTTAAGCTTCTGTGTCTGATTTATTTTACTTAGCCTTATGCTCTCAAGGAACACCTATTCTCCTACAAATGACTCAAGTGGATCTTTATAGCAAAATAGTACTCCATTGTGTATAAATGCCACATTTTCTTTATCCACTCATTTTTCAATGGGCATATAGGCTGCTTCCAAGATTTAACTAGTACAAATTATGCTGTTATCAACATGGGTATGTAGGTATCACTGTAATATGATGTCTTTAACTCTTTCAAGAGGATACCAGAATATTCTGGGTCAAATGGAACTTCAAGTTTTAGTTTGAGCACTAAAAGGACAGGGATCTGATTGCTTGTTCTGAGATGGTCACGCCCCAGCGTCATTCCCAACATGTAATGAATGCTCATAAATCACTGGCTGAGGAGAGAGCAGACATCTTGGCTGTTGTTTCGTTTTCATCACTTTCCCTTAACCCTCTGCACGCTGACTCACCTGCCCTTTCAGCTGTGCTGCTCCCATATCCCTTTAGCCCTTTGCACACCGCTTGACCACAGGACTCAGTGCACTGCTGCTATTTTCATTTCTGCTCCTTACTAGACTGGGAAGGGCTCTGGATCTGAAGGCACCAGGCCAGATACATAGTCGGTGCTCAGTGCATGTTTACAATGTGAAATTGTGGCCTCCAGGAAACCAGTTCCAGCTCAGATGCCCTGACTATGCACTGCAAGAAAGAAGCCACAGGAGGCACCCCACACAGACCTTCATGCTGCTGTGTGAGGGGACAGACCTCTTCCCTACCGCCCCGGCCACTGATTCGTTCCCTCACTCCTATTCTCACAGCTGACCTCACTCAGCTTTATAGTACTTCTCACAAACCTGACAGTTATCCAGAAGCATTCAGGCTGCTTGTTGCAAACATAAATTACTAGGTTGACATCAGATCTACTGGATCAGAATCTCTAAGAGTGGGCCTAGGAATTTGTATCTTTAACCCCTGGAGTGACTGCCTAGCCAGAAGTTCATCTGACTGTCCTTTGAGGTCAGTGGGCAGAAGAGCTAAAGCTAGCAATGATAATCCCAACTCAAGACAAAGCACAAAGGAAGGATCTGAGGAGAGCCCAAGGAGAGGTCACTGCCCCCTATTTTTAATTATAAGATAGTCCTGCATGCCTACCCGGGAGTCCGCAGCCACAGTAGAGGAATCTGTTACAGTTCTGATAGAGACCTAAAACTCTCTCTCCTACAAAAATGCTGAGAATCTACTATTTAGAGGTGACTCTGGGATTGGTTTGAGGGATTTACTTGCGTGCCTTCATGGTCCCTGTCCTGAACATTTCTAGAAAGCACTTACTATTGGACAGACACTATTCTAGAACTTTACGTATAGAATTTCACCTAAGAAGCAGGAATAATGAGTGGCTGATGCAAATTAGAATGCCCTGCCTGCCTTCCCTCCCGCACCCTACCCTCCCCGACCTCACCCAGAAGAACACCAGTCCCGGGCCAGTCCAGAACACAACATCACAGCAGCTTTTGCTCACAGAGCGCAGATCAGACTTCCCTGAGGAATGGCTCACTCCTGTATATTTCCCAGGTTCCCAAAACCTACGAGGGAGGCTAGGGCCTGCAGACATCTGGTCACTCTCCTCAGGCCTTACCTATGAGCTCAACAATCCTCCAGACACCAGCAGATATTCCCCAGGTTACCCTTCTCCATACAGTCTAGAATCGCAGTCACAAACCTATAACTAGCCATAAGCAAGCCAGTCACTCACGAAGCCCTTTTCATTTGAATGAGATGGGGGCTTATAGTTCTTTGCCAATGACAATTGGGCTTAGAGGTTAGGGATGGGGAGGAAAAGCTCCAGGCTGGGATTAGTCCATTGTTATTTGGAGATAACCCACTGTTTTATGGATTATGTTTGTATAGTATTTTACAGTTTACAAAATGCATGAAATAGATTGAGCCTTTTTAATCCTCACAGCATCATTATGAGGGAAGCCTATTAACTTCTTCGTGTAGCAGAGGCTCAAGAACTTGCCAAGGTCATGCAGGTTAACCCAGGGCTCAAACCCAGGTCAGTCTTCTGGTCCTAGTATCTTGCTTCCCATTAACACCTTATACACATGCAGACAGAAGCTGGAGAGAAAAAAGAAGGACTCTCTCCCCATCCCCCAGACATCACAGAGCATGCAGAGATAATAATATTTGGTTTCCAGAGAATTGAAGATAACTCCTCTGTCTCTGTTCACACCCACCCCACCCCCACAACCACAGTCAGTGAAGGCTGATTGGCACCTATTGTTGGTTTTACAAAAACAGATGAATTCTCTTTCAAACAGTGTCAGTGACACTTGAAAGCTAACAAAAGGCAAAGGTCTCCCAGAGTGCATTCCACAGCCCAGAGTGTGGCTTCCTTTGCAAAACACCCCACTGAAGCACCAACTTTTAATTCATACCACCAAGGAGATATTTGATTGTTTCCTGGAAATGCTAATAATGCAAAGCTCATAAATACTAATGAAACATTATAGATTAGCAGAGCTCAGCAAGTAACCTAGGGGGGCCTAGAAGAGAATTCTTAGATTAAAAAATATAAAGAATACCTTTTAATCGAATTTCCCCCAGAGTAGGTTCCCAAATGTTAATGAATACTCTCTTTGGCTGTGTGGAGAACAGACTCAGATAAGTACCTTTAGAGATGCAGAAGTGAATTATTGACTTCGCCTAAGTTTGAAAAGAAATCTATTATTCAAAGGCTATTTTAGGTGCCATGGGATGGACAAGTTTAAAACAAAGGTGGAAGAGGTAGGAGGTCCTGGAGCACACAGAAAAACACGTAATTCAAACGCCTGCTTTTATTTCAGCCAACTAAGCAACCTCAGTTGGAGTTTGCTTATTATATTTGTCTTTTATGACATGATCCTTCAATAATAATAACTCCTCTAGAATATACAAAGCCCCACGATGTCAGAAACTATAACTCTGTCATTCATTGCTGAATCCATGCCACCTAACAAAGAGCATGGCACATATTAGGTGTCCAATAAATGTTTGTTAAATGGATAAAGAGCTCTCCTAAAACATTTGCCACCAGTGCCAGAGAACTATTTATCTCTTTACATGGCTAAGCGTATTTTCTTTCTTTGAGAAGTGGGAATGACACACAAATGCATAAATGATTCTCTCTTTTTACCATAAATGCCAGGTAATTCAGAACTTATTTTATTACACATCTCATAAAATGTTTAGGTGACCTAATAAGTTCTTTTTCTTTAAGGGGGAAAAAAAAGAAAACATGTTCCAGAGCTTTTTATATCTTTGGATCTTTTCCTAAAAGGCAGGCTCTGATCATAACTTCTCCTGTTACAAAGCTCCCAAATGAACATCCATCTCTACCCTGCCCCTAACGTGCCCTCCTAGCTTATCTGCACTCATCTCCTCTCCTACCCTGAGCCCCAGGCTCACCAGAAGATGTCCTTTCTCCAACTCAGGCCCTAGAAATTTCTCTGCCTAGACTGTCTGAACATTCTTTTGTTTTTGATTTTGTTTTTTGGCGTTTTTTTGTTTTGCTTTGTTTTGTTGTACTGGGGATCGAACTCACGACCTCACACTCACCGGGCAGGCACTTATGCCACCGAGCTAAACCCCTGCCCCTGTCATTCTTTTCACTTGTAGTTCTCTGTCAAAATCCTACTTATCTTTCAAGGTTCTTCTTAAGTGTCTCCACCTTCGTGAAAACTTCCCTAATCTTCTAAAGCTCACTGCCCTTCCTCTCTCCACAAGTGACCCCCAGAATGAGCCTTTGATGCCCTTGTGTTCCCTGCAAAGATCAATATCACCCTGAAGCAGAGTAATTTATCAGTAATTGTGGAGATGATCATCCTTTCACATGAATCACTAATTATACACATAAAGGGTGCTTGGTCCCAGGATGGTTATGTGTAGGATCAGAATAGAGAAAAGCACCCAAAGTCTTCCACAACCAATGTGCCAAAATTTCATGGGCCACAGAAGGCTGAGGTAAAAGCAAAGGTCATAGCCAGGGAGAAGCTAAGCCTAGAAGACAAGGAGTGACGGAAGGAGAGCACCGAGGGTTTATCAGAGCACCAGGGATTGCTTTTCTCTACAAAGAGCTGGGCACCTGGTAGTACATGGGCAGATCCATGACCCGGGATGTCCCCAGACCCCAGGAGGGGCTTTGGAAGAGGCTCCAGTAACAAGATGTGGCTTCTTTTCTCTATTGCATGTTGGATTTAAATGTGGGCAGCCATGTGCTTTCTATAAACCCGCTCTTGGGCAGGACTCGGGTTTTATTTTATGTTTCTTTCAGCATTTGGCAAGTGCCTAACAATGGAAAGTAAATCTCTGCAGTCTTTTCTACAATAGCCTGGGATAAATGTTTAAGTCAGCCTGGGGAATAGCCAAGGATTGTAAGATTCTGCAAATCCTGGGCTCCCCGCCAAAAATGGGTTACCTCCATACAAAGGAATAGGAGGCCCCAGAACAATGCCTGTGAATAGCTCACCTCTTAGAGATCTGGAGCCAAACGCCCCAGGAGCAAGGCCAAGTCAGCCACAGGAGCAAGGCCAAGTCAGCCACTTGTCACTCGTGTCTCCATCTCTTCAACTGCGGAAGAGGGGAATCATGGTACCTATTTTATAAGGCTGTAATGAAGATTAAGTGGCTGAATAGGAGTAAAGTGCCTAGAACAATGCCTGCATCAAATTAAGTAGTTAATAAAAGTTAGTTAAAAGTATTATTGTCCTCTTACAGCATCACTTCAGTCATTGTAGGCCAAAGCACATGGTAGTAAGTGCCAATCTGTATAATTGTGAAAATTGTGCCAGTCAGGAGTAGGGTAGCTTGCCACCTGACCAGGACTAATGTCAGGTGGGGCCTGGGAAGGTGCACAGGCCACTGAGCATTTGAGACATTTACGGAGCGTGTCATCCAAGGAATGAGATCTCTGAGGACAACCCCTGGGGTACTCTGTATAACACCACCGAGGGCCATACCTGTACCCTCCAGTACAAGGCAATAAAACGAAGCCTAAGCTAACCTGCATCTGTCCAGTCACGGCCCCATCTTGTTGCTTGCTTAAAAGATAAAATGCAAGTGAAAGTGATCAGAAAAGCATTGAGCAACATATATCACAAAACAGCATTATCATCATTAGTTCTCCCACTTGCCCAGCACCCTTGCAGAACAGCTTGGACTCATTAGCCAGAAGTCTGGCAGCTCTGTGTGGCCCCAGACTTGTCACCTTCCCATTCTGAGCTTTACATCTGTCATCCTTAAGTGACAGTTGATCAGGATGATTTCTAAGTCTCCAGCTCAAAATTCAGTGACTCTAATATTGAGATCCAGGGCAATGTCTTGCACCATGAAGTCTTATAAATTTTCTTGAATCATATTTGTCCTCAGAATCTCATTGGGACCTAAGAACCCATGGATTCCAGGTACCAAGGAAGCCTCATACTTAGGAGCTGAGTCCTAAGACACATGTGGAGAGGTAGCAAGAGGTGACAAAGGAAGAAAATAGTCCCTGCTCTACACGGGGACAGAGAGGCATCCTAAGACCCCACCCCAGTTTCCAAGGAAGTTCAAGGCCCCTTTCCTCCTGACAAGAAAGGGAACAGATAGGAAGGAGACTTGGGAACCAAGCAATCAAAAACAGAGATGAAGGTAAGGAGGGAGAAGAAGGTAGAAAGTTAAGAGAAGCAGACACAGAAGTGGGAGATAAGCAGGGGAGGAGACAGAGAGTAGGGAAGACAGCAAGCAAACGGGAAGGCAGGAGTGAGGCAAGATGAGGACTGATGACCTCTTAGCCTTGAAGCAGCCTAGGCAGCAAGATGTAGCCATTTCATCTTGTGCTTCAAAAATGGCAAGGTATGTGCATAGAAGGTTAGACACCAAACTGTCCACGGGGTGTGCATATTCAACACCTGTCAGGTAGGCCGCAGTGGAGAAAAGAGCAAAAGATCATAGTGTAGTCTAGGGAGCCAGCCCCTAACCAGAACACTGGATACACACATTGATTCATTTATCTAACAACTTTTGTTCATCTACTGTGGTATGATAGCAGACCTGATACCATATTAATTCTTTTTTGCTAAGCTTAATATCATATGTCTACATAGCTGGAACTAGTTAGTGCTTATTGACTAAATGCATGAAATTATCTTGTTTATTGAGTCTTAGTGCAGTTTCAGTGGACTCTTTGGAAATCTTCAGTTTCTTCCCTTTCCTAAGCTTAAAATCAGAGATCTGTTAAAAATTATAGACCATTCCCATTGCATTTCTCTTGAACTGTCTGTTTTAATCTCTTCAGGTCTTATCTGTGGCATGCTCAAACTCAGAGCTGAAAGAGGAATAAATTCCAAGCATCCAAGACTGTGTCTTCTTGAACCCAGGACTTGCTAGTGAGTTGCAAGGGACATCTATCCCCATACCAGCCAAGCACCATGGAGAAAATCAACTCCTTCTTCAGCTCTATCTGGGACACCATCATGACCAAACACGAAGAGGGCATCTTCAACACTGTCTGCCTGGCTGTCCTCCTAGGGCTACCATTACTGATGATTCTCACCCTCCTGTTCGTTTGCTGTCATTGCTGCTGGAGCCGAGCAGGCAAGAACCGCCAACAGCCAGAACGACACAAGAAAAAGAAGAAAAAGGATGAGGAAGACCTCTGGATCTCTGCTCAGCCCAAGCTTCTCCAAATGGAGAAGAGGCCATCACTACCTGTCTACTAACAATAAGTACAGGTGTCCTCCTGCCGGGGCCAAACCTCCTTCCACCCACACAGAGACTAGGGAGAAGGAATCCCTGAGGTGATGCACTTATGTCCACAGAGTAACTCTCAACCCAGGAACAAATCTCAGACAGAGTGTCCCAGTGGAAGACACTCCCAGGGGAGCACATGCGCAGTATTTACACTGCCTTGGCAGCTATGTGTCCAATTTCAATGCCTCGCTACAGAACCGGACGTGCATTCCACCTGTCTCTGGCATGCCTACTAAATAAAAGCACAAAGAACATTTGTCCATACATGTCGATATGGCTTCCACATGTACACACACACCAGAAGCACTTATGCAAATTCAGACAACAGGTACATGGGCAAGTATAGTCTCTTCATCAGATAGGCATTAAATGTGTACTTCATGCAAGGCAGTACATTATATATACATGCAGAAGTGTCTCATGAAAAAATATGCCCAGATTTAGGCACATACGCATAATTATACAGGCAGGCCAGACTCCCGTGCACTGTCTGTTCCATATACCACTCAGGTTGGAGACGCATGCTTTCATATTCCTATATTTACATATCCTTTTACTGTCATATTCACATTTGGACATCCCAGCAACCTGGTACAGTCCCCTCCCAGTGTATATTGATATGGCCACACCAAGTTCCTGTACTTCTGACCCCTTCCTTATGCCCAAAAGTTTCAAGTATGATGAATTAAAATTCATTGAAAGCTCTTTTCTTGGAACTCATGATAAGGTCCTCATTACTATTCATGGCTGTTTAATGTCACTCAAGACCTCTCTGGGATGCTACCCCTTAACCAAGGTAGACTTTGCCAAGCAAGAACAAACCACTCTTGGCAGTGACTGCTAGAAAGCTACGGAAATCCACTCATTCACTTCTGTGGGCTGCATTTATGTATCTGTGCAATGTATGTGTTACAGACGGAAAGGGTAATAAGGTGCTACACCCGAGCTAGGTGTCTTCTTATAACCAAAGGTTTTCAGTAGGGAAGGGATTAAAGACAGTCTCCAGTACAGTCTCAAAGAAGGCACACTGGAAGTGATTTTGTGAGTATGCAGTGGGTGCATGGTATGTTGCAGGCTAGGCTGAAGCAATAAAACACTTACTAATATTTATCTTGAAGCTCAGGCAAAAGGGTACTCATCACTGTGGGTGCTGTTGGCTATGTGATAAGGTTAAGGGTAAACTTGTGATATCTCACCATTCCCCAAAGTGACCTTCTCTTCAGCAAGAGCGCTCTACTTGTTGCAGTGGACCAGACTAGGTGTTGATTTGCAGGACCCCATGTGCAGTACCAAAGGTCCAGCAGATGCGTGTGCCCTGAGGTAGGTGAGGACGTGTGAACAAGATCTTCAGTGAGTTAAGAGTTGCTCCCCTGCCCCAGGCTGAGGTTGGGAAGCAGAGTTAATCCACATCTATGATGAGCTGGTTGTGTTTTGATTCCATTGTGAGGACATTACAAAGATAGGTAATTCCCAGCTTGGGAGTAGATTGTATTTTAGCAGTTCATTTGCAGATCTGCTGGGGAGCTTTCTTGAAATATTTTCCCATGGAAGCTGTTCTAGACAGTGGCAAAATCACTGTCTAATTAATAAGATACCTAAGCTATCACAGTCATAGTAGCCAAAAACCAAATTCAATAACTGTGTGAATGGAAAGCTGTGCTCTCTTTGCTCACTTGGGTACCTGGAACCCACCTGCCCTCCTGGTGCATCCCGGCCCGTGGAGAGTGGGTATCTGGCAGTGACTCTTCTATCAGGATTTCCTAACAGATAGCCATGTGAATCATAATTTAGGCCTGATGCATTTTAAAGCCAGTCACCCATTCACTCTAAATTCCCTAGGCATTCAGGCATAGGCGTTCTGATTACCTGTCTGCTTATCACAGGGACAGCTTGTACTGGGGCATCCAGCTGTCCCCTGCTTGTCGCAGGATGGCCCGTCATCTCCCGTGCCACATGCTTCCCACGTCTACTGCTGCCCACCAGGATGAGTTGTTCTTCCCATTTTCAGCTCAATCCCTCTAAAGTGGATGACTTGGGTAAGATGTGGGAGCTGACAGCCAAGATGGGGTGTCAGATATGATCCAGGAAAGTGGATCTCCTGGATCAGGGACCACGGTCTCCATGGCAACTGGCTGCCAGTTTGAGTTAAGACCGCAGTCAGCTGTCATTGCTGTGAGGAAGCCTCTGTCTCCAGGCGCAGTGTCCCTGCTGTCTCCTGATCGAATGGACTTGCTCCAGCTCTGGGCATGAGACACTCAGAAACTTACTCCTTCACTGCTTCCACAAGGTGAGACCCAGAACCCCCAAAATTGAATGGGACTTACTGCCCACCCCAGCTTTACAGAATGCCTAGAATAGTGCCGGGCACGTGATAGGCCCTCACATTTCCTGTCAGATGGATGGAAAGATGAAAGGATCTAAGACAAATGTCTTTTCCTTGTTCTTCTCACTTTATGCTTATCTTTCTTTCCATTCGTCTCTTATCCCCTCTTTTCCCTGTACCATGCCAGTTCTATCCCTTTATCCCTCTTCGCTTGTACTGGAAATCAGTGAATCCTCAGAACCTGTGCCCGTGAGTGGGGGGGAGGGTAAGTTAATGAGGAATAGAAATGATTCATACAGAAGAGGTCTCCGAAGCCAGCACAAGCTCAGAGAGGAGCCCCTCACCCCCGTACCCTGGTCTGTACTTCTGAATAGCCTCTGCCAGACTCAAGTGACAGAGGGTTTTTCTCCATTGCTCAGTGGACTTGCTTTTTGTTTTTTATTTCTTGGAAAGGAAAGGCAAAGAGGAAAATGTAGAGAAAGGGCAGTTGCCTTTACAGCAGAATATAAGTGATCAAAGTTGTATAGTATTTGTCAGTATTTTTCTGTAAAATTCAAACACATAAAAAGAAAAATTTTATTTAAATAAATATTTTTAAAAATTGAAAGCTGTGCCTAGCCTCCTTACTTGCTGCAGTCAGTTACCTCCTTAACATTAGGTGTTATGCCTCCTTGATCATCACTCAGAAATGATGGATGCAGAAACTTTCCCTCTGGGACACAACAGGCCCTGCCCTGCTGAGTCACTGCTTTCTTCTAGTAGAGTCAGAGGTTGGAAAACTAGGAATGTGTCTTTCCTACCCTCTTTGCAAAGCAGACAGCCTCAGATGAAACTTCTTCAGAGCTGTTTTCCCCCTTCCCTGTAGAAGTTGTAGAAAAGCACAGTGATATTCCTTGGCAACATGTATTAGTTTTCATCTCTGGGACACCCACAATTTAAAGGAGGAGGGGCTTATTTGTGGCTCATGGTTTCAGAGGTTTCAGTCCATGGTTTGCTGACTCCAAGGCACAGAGACATCATAGCAGAAGAGCATGGCAGAGGAAAGCTGCTCACCTCAAGATAGCCAGGAAACAGAAAGCAAGGGAAAAGCCAGAGATGAAGTAGCCTGGGACCAGACATAGCACCCAAGGTCACACCCCTATGATGCGCTTCCTCCAAGTAGCCAAGTCAGCTATGTACTCCTAATGGGTTGCCCATCTCCTAATAGCCAAGTCAGCTATGTACTCCTAAAAGGGTTGCCCATGGATGAGACTAGTGCCCTCACAATTCAGTCACCTTTCCAGGTGTCCTTTAAACCAATCAAGTTGACAATCACAATTAAACAGCACTTAGGAACTTTCCTTTCAGTAAGATCAATCAGTATACTCTTACAGGGAAGGGGGAAAACAGCCAAGATGTAAGCAAAATTAGGCCTCTGAACTAACCTGGTGCTAGGAAGGGAGAATCAAGAACTCTACAGTTGCCACTCGGGGTAGAAATACATGCGTGTGTGCGAATGTACACCATATTTTCAGGCTTGCCATAGCTTTGTGTTGGCTATGAAATGAAATGATTTAGATGCTGCCGATTCCTCTCTTGATAATGCTGAGCCTGCCATCCAAGCAGTAGCAATCTAGAGTGGCACTGTCCAAGAGAACCAGGAATGATGGAAATGTTCTCCATACTGTCCAGCATGGTACCATTAGCCACATGTAGCCATTTAAAATCATTAAAATCAAGTAAAATTAAAGGTCCAGTAGCTCAGGCACACTAACCATGTTTTCAAGTACTCAGTAGCCAGCTGAGACTAGCAGCTCCCTTCCCGGACACCATAGGTCGTTAGTCTCATGGAAAGAGCAAGCAAATGTGTCAGCAAAATGCTGTGCTGACTGTATTTAGAGAGGGCTTAGGAAGCAAGGCTACAGCACACACTTGCATTTTCCCGGGTCTCCTACCAGACAGGTGATTTGTGTAGTTCTAGCTGATTCCTAGGCCCCCTTTCCTGCCAGCAGCACTCACGACAACCAGGGAACAGAGACTGCATTCACTTTCCTGCTCATTTCTTCAGAACATTCCTGGACTTTCCAGTGCAAAGGAGAGATGCTGCCCAGAAATCACCTAAGAGGGAGAAGTAGCTGCCGCATACTTGAGGGGAACTAGAGCTCAATGCCATCAGCCACCCACCCAGTCCCAGCCCCACTGTGGGGCATAAATATGGATTTACACAATGCCATCATCTAGCAGCATTCTCAACTCACTGGAGCACTTCTGCTCTGGCCTCTTCCCCTTTAGCCTTGATATTATCCCCAAATTCAAAGCCACAGGATTATAAGACTAAATAAAGAATCGTTTCAACCAGACTTCTGTTTCCATCTTAGTTTCATAGGGGTGTATTCAAATGCCTCTGTGGGCAGAGAGAAAAGTGTCCCCACAAAGAGACATTTGATTCAAGAAGGGCTGTGTGTGCACACTCTACCCTCCTCCTTAAGCTATTTATCCCATAAGCAATTTTTTTTTCCATAAACAGTTTTGACTGCTTGCTATGTGTGATAATTAATCTTGACTGTCAATTTGATTGGCTTGAGCAACGCCTAGGAGATTAGTAAAGCATGCTTCTGGTGTGTCTGCATGGGGGTGGAGCTGTGACTTTGGGGACTCTATCTGGTCCCTTATCTTTTTCTCTCCATCTCTCTCCCTGCTGTCCGCTTCCTGGATGCCATGAGATGTGTGGCTTTCCCCTGCCATACCTTTCTGCCATGACACTTCTGCCACAAAGCCAGCTATGCAGGGATGGAACCTTCTAACACAATAAGCCAAAAGTGAATGTGTAAGTTTTGTATGTCAGATATTTGGTCAGAGCAACAAAAACGCTGACTAATACACTATCCACAGAGCGTGCTAGATGCTAGTGACATGAACTCATCCTGGAGGGGCTCACAGCCTGGCTGAGGGGACAGACTATCACATAAACCACTGCAACTCAGTGTGGCTGAGCTGCCTTAGAGGGAAGCCCGCGGCCGGCATCAGGACAGAAGGACCCACGAGTACAGAGTTGAGAAAGGAGGCACGGTTTGCATGGCTGACGACAACGTGAAGGTGCACTGTGAAGGGGGCACTCAGAGTGCCGGGGACAGCCTGACAAGGACCGTTCAGAAACCTTCCTCAGTGCTATGGGGTGGGACTCGGGACTAGAGTCCCAAACCTCATGTCAACCCCACCTGGTTGTGCAATTTAGGCTGGTAACTTAATCTCTCTGTTAAGACTGATCCGCACAGCAGAGCTAATGATAGTGCTTATCTCATAGGAAGGAGAAGACTAAATGAGATCATGCATATAAAGTACTTAACACAAGGCCTGGCTTACACAAAGTCCTCAATAAATATTAGGTGTTATTAATAAGAGTAGAAAAAAATCATGAGAGAATTGTGTCCTGGGAGTCAAAGAGGAGAAACTTGCAAGAAAAAAGCAACAACCCAAACAATCAGAGGATGCAGACAGGTCCAAGGAGGGATTCTCCTTAACGTTTACCAACCTTTCTCTTTCTCACCTGACCCTGTCTCCTTCTTTTTTTGTGAATCCGTACGATCCAGTTGGCTCTTTATATCCCTAGAGCTGGCTAGAGATACATCTCTATCGAGGAAAAAATAACCTCGAAAGTTTGGAATGAAATTACAAAGACTTAAAGATCCCAACGCGCTATGCTACCGTCACACAGGCCTTTCTAATACACCCAGAGCACGTTCATTATCTCATGTGAGTTCCACTTTATAAAGGAAGGAAATGAGGCCGGGAGAAGGGAACCATCCTACTCAGCCTCTAATGGAAACCAAAGCCTTCGGATTCCTGCCCCAGTGCTTCCATATACGAGGAACCCCAATCCAGGCTGGTCCGCTGATTTGGACCCCTCAAAGACTGTTGAACTAGCAGGAGTACCTCCTTTAAGTCAGACTTACTGCATGCAATCAGTGGTCTGGGTATGAGCCTGTCAAGTGCGCAGATGTCTCCAGAAATTTCCCAGAAAACCCCATGTCCCTCCTCAGCCTTCTCTGATTAAACCTATTTCTCTTTACTCACCAAAAAAAAAAAAAAAAAAAAAGCTTTTCCTTTTATTTCCTTCTTTTATTTAAATTAAAATACTACTGAAATACTATCGCTTTCCACTTCTGTCCTTATAATTATGCTGCATTTCATCTGCTTTCTAGATAAACTGGTTTTTTTATGGAATAACCTAGGAACCTAATTTCTTTCCAGAACGTTGGGACTGAAATTCATTTTCCCCATTAAAAACGACCAGCTGACCAATATGAAAATTAAGAACTGCCTGAAATTCCCGCCAGGGGTCCCTCATTCACCTTTCTTCACGCTGACAACCTCCACTGCCTGTCTCGGCGCCCAGCCCCATGTACCATGTCTGGGGACACAGCTCACCTCTCCCCACCAGTCTCTTCAAGGTAGAGCCTCCTTACCTATTTGTGCATTAGTCCAGCAACAGCACTGCCCGAGCAACCACCAGGTGCAGGCAGGATGCCGAGCGGGACCACCCTGACTGACTTTCCAAATGATGCGACCCAAGAGAGGACGGAAGTAGGCAACCACAGCCCCAGAACTTTATGGCGTTGGGAAGGGACGCTGGCGTGAGAGGCTCCTGATGGGACAACAGCGCCATCTCCTGGGTATACTGAATATAGCAGGCATCTTGCTCGGGACTGCGGGCCGGACCTCATCCATCAGTTCCTATTGACACGAGCTCCGTCCCCGACCCTCTCCATCACTCTGCGGAATTGTTTAAGGGACTGACTTGGACAGTTTTTCGGCAGAGGACCTTTTGCTGCAACTGACTAGCCAATGACTTTTCACCGGCCTTTCTGAGTTTCCCTTTGACGTGCTGTTGCTCTCATTTGCTTTTCTCCCTGTCCACTTTCTCTCTCTTTTCACATGGTCCCTTTCCTTCCTTGATCATGATTCTTTAGGCATTCTTTATCTCTTTCCCAGGATCCTTCAGGATGTTCCGTCTTTAATAATCTTTGAACCCCTGAGAATCCTAAATTACAAAGTGGCATTCTTGACCTCATTTAACAAATAAAAACTTTGGGACCCATTCCCGGAGGAAGTTGTTCTGTAAAGAACAGCCAGTTCCAAACACCACCAAGGAAGGAGCCCTCCTCCTCGGATCCTGCCCACGCTCACTCTTCTTAAAGACCGCTTTTGTCTGTGCCTTCTTCCCCCTCGCTTCCGTCTCAGCCGCGGGTCAAAAAGTCATTACCTCCTGCTCAGCAATTACAAGAGCCCTAGGCTGTCTGGGAATCTTTATATTTTGCACTCCCCACCCCGCCCCCCCGCCAGAGGATGGTTAGTGGGTACAGGGGTGCCCTGGACAGCAGGAATGACTCCTAATGTTCCATAGCTCGGTAGGATAACCATGG
This sequence comes from Dasyprocta punctata, assembly GCA_004363535.1. Lineage (NCBI taxonomy): Eukaryota > Metazoa > Chordata > Mammalia > Rodentia > Dasyproctidae > Dasyprocta > Dasyprocta punctata. The sequence continues at coordinate 73,400 of RJWM01001655.1, read as the reverse complement.
TTGGCAACAATTAATTGCCTATCTCCAAATAGCTATTAGAAAGGATTTTGAATGTTCTCAACACCAAGAAATGATAAATGTCTAAGGTGATGGATGTGCCAATTACCCTGATTGGATCGTTACACACTGAGTACATGTATTGAAATGTCACGCCACGCCACATCAATATGCACGATTGTGTGGATTAAAAACAAAAACAGACTTTTCAAAAATTTGACCAACTTCCATTCTCCAATCCTGCCGCCAGACATATTTCCAAAATGCAAGTTTGACTGTGTCACTCCACGGTTTAAAACCTACAAGTTTAATCCACTGTCCACATCCATCCACGTGAGCCCTGGTCCCCGGCTCTCACTCCCGGCAGGACCCCAGGGAAGCCCCGATTCGCCTGAGACACACAGCAGTGGACTGTCTGGAAGGGACGCTCATTACTGACTCTGCCAGCAGCGTGAGCTGAGAGCCACTGCTCCAGCAAGAATCCCTCCAGCCCCGCTCCAGCTAGCCTCATCCCTGACAAACCACTCCTCCCTCCACACAAGACATACTCTGTGCTCTCATCTCTGCCACCGAGTTTCCTCCCCCTACCATCCTTCCAGATCTAATGCTGACATCGGATCGGTAAGCCTTCTCCAGCACTCCGGGTAGGATGGGTCACCGCACTCCGCTGCCCATCCCCCCGAGATCCACTCTCTTGTGCTGCCACTGTCCTGGTTCATTTCACACACTGTCCCCACCACCCTGTGAGCCGCTCAAGGGCAGCAGCTTGTTTTGCTCATCACTGCCTTCCTTGTATCTTGCCTGGAGCAGGCAGTGTTCTAGAAACTTCGGCACATGCTGTGTGCCTTCCATCCTGCTCCCGACCCCAGTGCTTCTACACAAACTTCTTGCTTTAGTTTGTCCCAAAGGGTAGGAATTGCTTCTAGAAGCGCCAAACCTTGATGGCTCATAACCTGGCTCTCTGAAAAGCAAATCTATCCAGACACCTTTTCAATGGCCTATGTGCAGGTATCAGAGTCAGAGCTGCCAGTGCTGGTCATGCTAAAATAAGGTTAAGCATGGAGAGAGGACCAAGTTTTCCATAGTCAGATAAACATCCTTTGCAAACAAGTTCCCAACTTCCTTCCCCACCGCAGTACAACTTTGAAGGACAGTTGAGGATTTTTATGGCCCCCCTGAGGGGGCAGCATAAGTCCTATGGGCAAAAGAACACAAGACCAACTCCAATTTCCCAAAAATCCTCTTCACAGCTAGAGGTGGAGAAATGCCAGAGTCAAAGAACCTGGAACATGAGCTCTGTAATCTGTTGCTATCACAGACTCCTCCAGAGTGGAGACCACCAGTGGCCCCCACATCCAAGCTGTGGTCACCAGTTGGGCAGCAGATCCCATCCAACACCTGCTGGCTCAGAACATCTAAGAAGGGGCTCAGAAATCCATATTTTAACACATATGTTCAAGAAGCATTTTCAAAGTTGAGCAGCACTACCATCATCTACCATCTCTGCCTCCAAGTCAGTCCCCAAGGGTGAATTCACTTTGCCAAAATGACAGTCTTTACCAAAGAGCCTGACCTCCCAGGGATGAGCCCAAGGCTTCTGAGTCACTGAAGTGCACGCTCTTTGTGAAAATACACAGCAGGCAGCAGAAGGGAATTCAAGGAGAGGAGTTGGAACGGAGTAGCTATTCAGAGGGTCTTTTCAGATAAGGAGTTAGCTCAGGCTCGGGTTCCTACAAAGCTGAATCAAGAGTAAAAGAAATCTGACAGATCTCTGCAAATACCTCCACCTCAGAAAGACCTCCATAGACCCCCAACCCCAGAGAGAACACCTCTCTTATGGTTTATATCTAGATGTCCCCCTCAAAGCCTCACGTGTTCATAAGTGGGGTTTGGGGAGGTAATTGCAGCATAGGGGTGTAATTAGCCCACTGACGAGTTTATAGGAAAATGAGATGTTGGGAGGTGAAGCCTGGTTGGAGGAGCTGGGTCACGGGGGTGTGGCCTGGAAGAGTGTCTCTCCCTCCCCTCCTCCCTGATCTCTCTCTGCTTCCTGCTGCCCTGTCATAAGCTGTTTGTCCTCTGCCATGCCACCTTGCCTTGGAACCAGCTGACTATGGACTGAAACCTTCAGAAACGGTGAGCCAAAGTAAACCTCCTCTTCCTTAAACTGTGGGTATCAGGTATCATGTCCCAGAGCCAAGTAAAGTAACTAAGACAGCCACCTCCAAGTTTCACCACCAGTCACCACCTCCATCTCTTAATCCTTTTTCTCCTGCAGCATTTATCACTTTTTGCAATTATGCATTTACCCATCATTTATTGTCAACCTCTACCACTGGAATATAAGCACAATTTATTGCTGTTTATCATCAGTCTCCATGTCTAAAATATAAGGAAGGACTAGAATATATAAACAAAATGGATACATGGATATTTTATTTACTTGAATAGGTCCGGAGCTTAGAATAAAACCTGGCTCTTAACAGAATTTAATCAACATATATTGAGTGAATGAGTGAGTGAGTGAGTGAATAACTGAATGCACACCAGCTCCATTAGTGTGAGAATTAGATCTGGCTTGCCCACCTCTGCTTCCTCAGTGCCAAGCACACTGCCTCATTCAAAGCAGGCCAACATTTTTAATAGATTCTCCATCAATGAACAATGTGCAAACACATTTTGTAATGAGTAGCCCCAACATCAACATTGGACTTCATTCAGGCCACTCGTTATCAGATCCAGCAGTTGCAGTGGCATTGCTCATTGTGTCTGTCTGGGAAGGGTTGGGAAATGGAGAGCGAGAAGTGTGCTGAAAACATAAAAGGGTGACAAAAATGGCTGTAGGAATATGGCTTGGCATTTTCCCAGAGGCTAACACCCAGAGAAAGCTAGACAATGTCCTACACCCCAGGCCTGCTAGGGCACCGGGACTTCTAGAACATCTGCCTGCCTTCCCACTCACACACCTCTTCTGCATTCCAGATGTCACTATTCACCATCACACAGGAGGGAGACGAGAGCCAACCAAATTCCACAACAGCACACAAATTGTACCTTCACTTGCGCTTAGGTTAAACCTAGAATTCAAGTGCACTTGGGCAGCGAAAATAACACGAGGCAAAAGTTATTTTTTTTAATCAAGTGGTTTATTTTCTTGAATAGGAATTTAAGTTACTTCAATGGTCACTGACTTGGCTACAGAAAACCTTCCAAAATGATAAGAAATAAGAAAAAGGATCTGACTTGCCCAGCGTCCAGTCAAAAACTAAGCCTCTTGATGCCCCACTGCCTGGAAACTCAGGGGTGCAGGAGCTGAGGGCCTGGTGGGGCTGGGAGGCAGTCAGGGAAGAGTCTTGGGGAGGAATTAGTATTTAAAAGAATCGAATTATTTAAACTGAAATGAATGAGACTTTATTTACAACGTATGCAGATCTATGAAGATGATTATGCAAATGGCTGGGCAGGGGGCTGTTAAAAATAGCAGTAAAATGGCAGCTTTGGTTTCCAGCATGCTAGAGACCAGTCAGAACCCGGCTAAACATGAATACATCTGGGCCCCTTTTTATTCTTTCTATTCTTCCTCATAACACCAGCAATTAAAAAGGAGTGGGATTTACATTTTCTCCCTCAAAACCCGCAGGAAATGGGAGGCAACATCCATCAAGTTACCTCAGCCCTGACTCCGCAACCGGTGCATCTTTCCAGAAAGATTAGTATTAGCAGAGATTTTAAATACGTATGTGTGCAACAATTCCTAGAGATTTGGTGCATCTTTCCAGAAAAGTTTGTATTAGCACAGATTTTAAATACATATGTGTGCACCAATTCCTAGAGATTTCCAATCAGTGAGGTCCTGGAAGATTCATTATCCCACCCCAAACTAGTATATTTGGTACCAAAAACGGGCTGAAAACATCTTGCAGTTCCGAAACCCTCTTTTTGTCACCCATACAGACTGTACTACTAGGATGGAGCTGACTCGCAGGCCCCCTAGCGGACATGGGTAAAATTGCAGGTGACAGGGAAAGACCCTTTAGGATTTGAGGCGCGCTGACATCACTGGATTTGTGGGTTACCCAGCGATCTCAGAAACTAGAGGCAATGAGTATCCTCCAGCCTTCCGTTTCCCAGTCGCTGCCGCCCACCGGCCCCAAACTTTCGCAGCCCCGACTCCAGCTGGTCTTGTCTCCTGCAAAGATGGCTGGACAGGCCATCAGAACATTCTTGTCTTCCCTCCCAAAGTCCGCTTCTTTCTGCCGTGGAATGACTCACTGCTGTAGCCATGAGGGCGAATTTTCAGCTCCACATACGGGATGGAGAATTCGTGTCCTTTCCACGGCTTCCAGTTTACCCCCTACGCAAAGGAAAAAGAAAAGGTCAACATCAAGAAGGGAGGAAGGGAGAGTGGCTTTCGGAACTAAGGAATCATTCCTTGGTAGTCAATCCGTTTCCTTTCTGCTCAGCACAGAGAAAGGAGGCGCAAGGGGTCCCCGGCACTGTGATCCGGGAGGTGAGGACCAGCGCTCAGAGCATACGCCCTCTGCTGGTCATGTGGGGTTAGACAGGCAGAGGGGACAGAAGCCAGGGCGCTGCAGGACAGGGACGGGTTTGAGTCCAGGATGCGCCTGAGGCAAGGGCAGACACAGACTGACACGGGGGTCAGCCCGATCAGACACGTGCAAATTAGGTTTGCCTCACTCTTTTGCTTTCCCAAAAGTTAAAGACAAAAATAAACATATTAATTGGCCAATTGTGTACAATCATTTTCAATTTAGATTGCTTAGGTATTAGCTCTTGGGTAACAGACAGCCTGCCGAAAACTAAATTTCATTTTATGTCTTTCGACTGTTGAGGGCAATAATATTTAATTCACTTAATAACCTTGCAACCTGGCCAATAAAGAACCCAAGTGACCAATTTTATGTATTTTAATTTGTGAGGTAAATAATAAACAAGAAGCTAAATGCCTTGCAGACTGTGAAAAGCACATTAAACAGATGAATGTCTTTTATTAGCAAATATAGGGATGGTTTAGGGCATGCTGGTTGCTCCTTTCAAATATCTGATCTCTCTGATTGCAGGCTTCTTTGAGCTGGGCCCCCAGACTGCCACCATGATTCATGGGCCACCTCCCTTGGCTTCCTGGCGGGGGCGGGGTGCCAATTTCTCTTCTGCTTAAAAAACCCCATAAGGAGCTGATTAGGACAGAAGTAATGAAAGTGTACCTGGACTTTCCATGTGCTAATGTTGGCAGTAATATTGGCATGTGGCAAGTTCTGGGGAAAAGGGTTTTCTGAAAGCTAAGTCAGAACCTAGGAGACCCCAGAATCAGGAGTCCCAGGTTTAGGGAGGGTGGGGATTAAGGATAATTAGGAGCAAAGATGCAATTTTCAAGAAGCTGTGAGGGAGCAAGCAGGAGACACACAGTTGCTGGCAAAGAGTCAAGATGATACACAAGGGCTGTGGAGGCTCAAGAAGCTGCCAGTAGGAAGGTATCCGAGCAAGAGAGGAGAGGAGCCCTCTGGGGCTCCCAACCCTGCTCACTCCTGGCACAGAGACAGAGCTAGCACGATGCCCTCGGCAGACTCTGGGTGGCTTTGGGCACAGTGGATCTAAGGAAGGCTCTCACCTAAAGTAGAAGACTTTGTTTTCCTGGTGATTAAAGGACTTGAAAAAAACACTCTGGTGTAATGAGGAGAACAACTAGAAAGTACTATGAAGTGTCTGCTATGGACTGAATGCTTGTGTTCGCCCAAAATTCACAGGTGGAAGCCCTAACCCCCAATGTGATAGTATGAGGAGGCAGACTTTTGGGAGGTAGTTTAGATGAGGTTGATCAAGAACACTTCAGGATGAGCTCGATGTCCTTATGAGAAGAGGATAAGTTCAGGACTCCTCTCTCTTTCTCTCCACCACATGAGGATATAGTGAGAAAGTGGCGTCTACAGGCCAAGAAACAACCCCTACTACCCACGGCCCACCACTCACCTTGCCCTCACAAGAATCAAATCTGCTGTCAGTCCGATCTTGGATTCCCCAGGCTCTAGAGCTTATTCAGGATACCCCATGTGCAGTATTTTGTTACAGCAGCACAAGCCATGACAGCATCCATGTGCGAACTTGTAAAATGAAATGGTGTGTGACTCGCACCACCAGTCTCCACAATGGGGGGCAACCCGAGCTTCCCACCCACCTGCCACTAAGAAAGTGTATAGCACTGGACTGTAGAGTAGGCAGTTCCCTGACTGGGAGCCTTAAAAAGAGAGGGGCCACCAGATTAGCCTGCAGGGTGTCCATTTGGAAGCTGAATGTGGACAGAGCCTGAGACAGAGGAGATGCTTGCCTGTCACATACCTCACTATGCTTGGTCTCCCCGTATTTGCCATTGGGGTTGGCCAAGTGGCAGTTCTTGTACCACCAGCCTCCATGATGCGTCAGGGCACAGTTGCTGAGGGCGATATCATTGTCTCTGTCAAAAGTCGTAAACTTCCATCCATTGTGGTATGTAAGCGCATCCCCTGCGGGAGAGAAGAGGGGAGACCAGAGCCCTGAGTAGCCACTGAGGGCGTAATCACAGTCTGGCCCGAAAGAGGACCCAGCAGGAAACATCGAGGCATGAAAATGCCCAGGACCCAGCCAATTCTATGTCACAGATGGTCACCACTCTCAAAATGGTCAAAATGAGAAAACGACACAGATGAGCAGGTTCTCTGGCCTGTCACCCAAACTCCAGACCTGTTTCTCCAGCACCCATCACAGCTGTTTTGGTTGTAAGCTCCACAGTCACATGTTAAATGTCTGACCACTCCTCGCACGACATATCTACTCTCTGTCTTCCTATTCCTGCCATGGTGACCCTTGCCCATGCCACCCAGTCTTGAAACCCCAGTGCCATGTTCAACAAGCCCTTCATATCTTTTATCCAACCATTCTTTCTCAGGTAACTCACACACCCTATCTCTCTGCCTCTATGGCTGCCGGCCTAGGTCTCATCTCACCTCTGTGGGCCCACGTGAATCCAATGGCCTTCTGCCCAACTTCTTGCCTGCCAACCCCTCTGAAGTTCCAACTCCCATTTTCGTCCTCTCGTTTGCTTGTCCTCCTTCCTACCACAGAGAGGGGAGTGACTCCTCTTTGCGTTGCAGGCTTGCCCCTCCGCTGCGCCTCTGCACAAGCTTGGATCCCAGTCCACACCCGGCACCCTCCACTTGCGGAAAGGAAAGGTTCACCTCCCATAGGGCTTCTCTCTGCCTTCCATTGGCCAAATCCTAACCATCCCTCAAGGTCTAACTCCACTTCACAATGAGGAAGGTTCTCACTGGTCTTCCCACCATCCTCCTAACACAAATGCGTGCACACACACACAGAGCCTGAATTTCTAGAGCCTTTCCAAGGATACATGCACAATTCAGTGCTTTCTTACATCCTGTCTAGGATCTATCTTATGCTACCTGTGTTACACCCATTTTCCTGTCACGTTTGTCATCCTGTTACAAGTTTATTTTCTTTTTCAGCTCATAAAAGGTAATAAGGGCTCACATCAATCACAGGATTAAGCGTGGTAATTCCATTACACCTAACCTCTGACTCCACAGATAATCTTCACACCCATGTTCTCATCTGATTCTGTGAAGTGGGCAGACCAGCTCTTGGTCACATGAAGAAATCAATTCACAGGGAGTCAATTTCAGGACTTGTCAAGAATCCATAGTCCAGAGATAAGAGCCGGGACTCAACTCTGAGCCCTCAGATTCCAAGACCAAGGTTCTTTCTGAGTCACCAAGTAACCTATGGCTCTCTTATTCCAACAGAGAGCTTTAATTGTGCAAGGAAAAGAAACTCGTCTCTAACAAGCAACCACAATGGTCCTCCAAGTGAGGTCCCCAGCAACCCCTGAGAACTTGTTGGAAATGCATATTCTCGGGGTCACCTCATACTGACAGAACCAGAAACTACACGCAGGGTGGGCCCTGCCCTCTGTGTGGGCCAGCTCGTCCCTTGATTCTGGTATGGGCTGTCACATCATTCATTTTCTTACACACGGACTATTTACCTTCTGTGGATCAGCACCACATTAGGTTCTGGCAATATAAAAATAAGGAAGTCCTTGCTCTCCAAACTTAGTTGGGGAGAGTGGGGCAGGATCATGAAGAGTTGCTAGGGGAAGGAGACATAGCTCAGAGGTCCACTACACGCTTAGCAAGGGCCTGCTGGATTGAGTCCCCAGCACAGCGACAGAGCTGGTAGCACCTTCTGCCCCAGTTTGCCCCTCCAGTTCCTCAAATTCAAACAATAGCTCCTTTCTACCTCACCCAGCAAAGGCAGGAGGAGGAGCAGAGCCAGAGAAGCCACTTCACTCACTCAGCAAAATAGCTCTGCCCCATCATTGTCCCCAGTTGAAGAATGGCACACTGTCACTTGGTCCATGCACTTTTCCTCCTCCCTCTAGACTTCATGCACATAGTTAACTACAGCTTGAAACAACATACAAGGGCTCCCTTAGTAACAGGCTTTTAATGAGCACCACTTACCTTACTTGCACACAAAACTGCCAGGGCTGTCTCAAAGAATCTGGGCACAGGCTTTCTTAAAGACAGGTTTTTGGTTATCTAACTTTGGGCACTGGGCCAAAGATGGGTGAAGCAGGTTTAAGTCCATAGGGAACTTTTTTTTTTCTGCAAGTGGATTTTCTGCCTTCTAGAAACTGAAGCCATCCTAATGTTCAGAATGCAGATAGTGTATATACTCATGAGTAAGAAAATAACTTCAGTCTGGTCATCAGGGCCTACCTAAGACAGCATTCTGATTTAGTAAGCTTATTTCCCTAAGGCAAAGAAAGTAAAATAAAACAGTCAAGACCATGGTGCTCAGACTTCCTCCCTCCTCAGAGTTTTAGGGAAAAAGCACTGCATGAGAGATAATTCCAGAGGGATTCCAGTACAATGTCTTTGGTGAGAAGCTGGAACTGCTCAGGTGCAGGCTGGAGAAGCTGATGGCAGACATAAAAGGTCTGAAACGAAGCTCAAGGTAGGACCATTGGGCCGGTCATCAACCATCTCATCCAAATCTCACTCTGAGACTGATTCTCCTCCTTCAGTGTTTCATGGGACAGAAAGGATGACCCAGGCAGTTGCCGTCTCAGACCAGGAAAAACCATTACCATTACATCTCCGCAAGTTGTATACACACCCCTCCCACCCACCCAAGGTCATATGTCTGGGCCACAATGTCTTTTATCTCGGGATCAGGAAGAAGCAAGCAAAAGAGTGATATGACATTTCTGGCTTTCCCTGTTATACACATACCCATTAAGTTATTTTTTTTTCCCTTTCTCAAGTGCCAGCATTTAAAAACCCACTTCAAAACAAGGAATGTACTGGCATTTGAGTGACCCCAGCCCACTCATTGCTGGGACAGATCGCAAGAGGCCGGACCCATCCCCAAACCTGGGCACAACTGAGCCCAGACAGCCGGAAGTGGAAATCAGCTGGAAAAAATTGATTAGCCCATTGAAATCATTCAGCACTACTCTGAATGTCTATTTATGTTTCTATTTTCATCTCTAAATAGATGAATAGTATCTTGAAGGTAGAGAGTATCAGACAGCCTCTCTCACCCACTCCAGGAATTAAAATAAGAAACTGAATGCGTACCCCGTCTCCCCTGTAGTGCGTCCTTCATGAGGGAATAATGGATTTTTGGATGACTTCAATGGGACTCAGAAGTCAAGGGCCCCCCTAGACAGTCTGAGGAGGGCACAAGCCTTGAACCATGCATTTCCACTGGAGCTGCAACTCTCAGTTCTCAGCAGAGGCAGAAGTGAGGAGAGGCAGCACATGAACAGAGAAATCAAAGTACTCACCTCCCATTGAAATGCCTTTCCTCTAAATAGGGCTTCCTAATTTAGGACATGAGAAGCCAGAAGCTTCCTAAATCTGAAAGCTCTCCTCACGGACCCATCAGCATACACAAGGAAAGCTAAAATTCTACTGCTCCCCCAACCTAATTCAGACTTTAAAGGTAGGAATGATCATATGCACAGGAAGACCAGATTGCAGCCTAAATGCTACGTGATTTGAAAGTCTCCCCAGACTTCCTATTAAAAAATATATCCTCCACTGACTGGCACTGTTGCCCCGAACAACCTTAGAATGGGAATTATCCCCTAATCACAGTTAAAATGCAAATGGAGTACCTGGGAGGAAAAATCGCATTAATCCCCAAATAACACAGACTCCCTTTCACTCACTTTCCCATTAGCATCAGTTCATCTGCTGGATTATGTTAAACAGGCCCAGAAAAGGCGAATTTTAATGCTCTGGGAAAGGAGATGGGACAGCCTGGGAGGACAGGCCCGAATAAGGTCCCCAGGAGGCCAGCAAGGGGTGGTGTGCCTCAGAGAGAAGTGGGGAACAGGGGCCAAAGGGACACACCCAGCTTCATATGTTGTCCAGGGCTCGATGGGCCAACAAGTGGCACCTGTGAAGGCAGGGACCCTAGGCTGAAGGAAAAAAGGCTAAGGCTGATGGCTGTGGCAAGAATGGAGTATTAGAGGCAAAGGGGATGACCAGACAGGCTCCATGTGGGCGGAGACCAGAGTAGGAGGCCCAATGGTGTAAAAGAGACCAGGCTGGGTGCCCCGCTTCACACCAAAGGGCAGAGGACCCTTCAGGAAGCTGTCAGCAATGCAGTCCAATCTTATTGAGAGATGGGGTGCGAATGACTTAGTCCTGCAAGACATAAATGGTTCTTTGCATGCTTTTTCCCACCCAAACCTGTTTGGAATCCTCAGACAGTTCTATATAGCCTAAACACCTCAGATTCCAGTAAACGATCACCCCCTCTTACTGCACCCCTTCACCAAACTCACTCCCTCACCGCTGCCTGCGGAACCTCTTGGGTCTCAGGGACTACCCTGTCAGATACTAAACACCTATGAGATTACATTAACAAGCCCTGCTAGCAATTTCATTTTTTAAACTCATTTTCTCTGTGCCAGGCTCTGTGCTAGGCATAGGGAAATAAGAGCAAAATTCATGTGCTGGGTTTTTTTAAAAATGAGATGATACATAGATCTCAAAGAAATTCACAGCTGTCTGCCAATGGGAGACTGCAGCTGACTGTGAGATGTCCTGTAAGACGACATTCTAATACCCTTGCCTGGGCTCAGTCCTTGCCCCGGCTCAGGGCCCCTCCCTTCCTTCTGCCCACGTTCAGCTCTTCTTCCCGAGCACCTCCAGCCGCCACCCTGCAGGAAGCTTCCTCCATCCGCACCGATTCTTAGGGCACCCGCTCTCTCCACTCCTTAGCTCTTCACTGTCCTTACCACTGGGCTGGCCCTCTGCAAAAGTTACCTAATGTTTTTATTCTTCCACTTACACGTGAGTTTGGCTGGTAACGCCTTTCTACATAGCTGTACTAAAGTGGGAAACACAAAAATCAAAGCATAGACTTACTTAGCATAAAAACCATAAATATAGGTTCTAAATATTAGTATTAAAGCAGTAACCACATCTCCCCTTTGAAATGAAATATTTACAGGTATAATTCCAGCATTTCCATTAAATTGCTTAATTTTCTTCCTGTCCCTCACAAATGAACATATCATCAACAAGCTAAAATCCAGTGAGCAGCTAATCGAGGCTAAGGAGTCCCTGCTTTGAGCTAAACTGCTCATTTCAGGGTTGTCACAGTTGTTTTCAGTTAATGAGACCTATCCTTCTTATTGTTTGAATCAGCACTTTCATTTTTCTGTCTTTATTTATAGCAAAGTACCACAAAATTCTTAATAACATGCACACGCACTACTGTGTAGACAGACGACAGCTACAGTGCCGAAGCCTCATGAAAGGTTGAAGGCACCAGGAAATCATGAGAAAGGCTAATTTCATCAGCTAATTCCAACAACCTGAACTGGGGAAGTATAAGAGGAGGGTTTTGTTCAAGATAGTATACAAGAGTTTCAGATGCATGAAGGTTAAGGATTGCCTTAACATCTTTCTTCACTCCCAGCCCCCTGCAGGGCCCCAACTGTCAAGGACAATTCATCTCCACAGAACACTATTCCACCCCCACCCAGATCCATGGCACCTCGTAAAACAATCCTTGGAAAACAGAGAGCATGAGACTGTAACAGTAACAAAACGCTCTTACCTGCTGTGCCTCTGTATTTCCCAACTGTCAGCTTATACCGCTCCTTGGGGGAGGCCACTTGGAAGAAATCGTATACAGCATAGGCAGACTCATTGGAAGTCTGTAAATCCACTCTGACCTCATACCGGGTAGGAGTGCTGGTAGTGAGATTGTGTAGCTTGTCAAGTCCTAAAAATACAGCATGGAATTCTAATGACCAGTTATGGTTTCTATCTAGATGGCCCCCCCAAGGCCTCATGTGCTCACAGGTAAGGCTTTGGGGAGGTGACTGGATCATGGGTATGTGATATTCATCAGTGGATTACTCCATCAGTGAGTTAATAAGAAACTGTGACACTGGAGTGAAGCCTGGTCTGAGATGTGGGTCACTAGGGGCGTGGCCTGGAAGGGTCTATCTCCCTCCTCCTCCCTTCATAGCACTCTGCTTCCTGCTGACATGCCATGGGCTGTTCTCCTTTGCCAGGCCCCTCTGCCACACCATCCTGCCTTGGAGCCAGCCAACTATGGAATGAAACTTCTACGAGCTATGAGCCATGATAAACTTTTCACCTTTAATTTATTGGTGTCCATTATTGCATCCCAGCAAGAAGTGAAGTGACTAAGACACCAACCATTTCATGTATGTAAGCACTCTCCATTTGCGTCTGAGACTTTCAAAGCCAAAAGTCACCCTAGCTTTTATATTTTCTTCTAATAAAGGGCCTTTCTGACACTTTCTCTTTGGGAGAAAGGGACCAATTTTCTCGCCCTATTATTATTATTATTATTATTATTATTATTATTTTTGGCACAGTCATACTAAGGACTCATGTGGAAGGGAACAGTTGGGGGAATGAAGAAAATCATAGGATGACTCTGCACATCAGCTCCATTGCTCTAAAACAAAAGCGATTCTTATTGTTCACACATCTCATAAGCAGACAACAGATCAATACTCGTTCTCAGATCCCTGAGGAGATTTTGTACCAAGCAAACCACAAACATCTTCTACTCCATTAGACACAGAGTATTCATATTATGATTTTTTACATTTCGCAATTCCCAGTTGATGCTTTTGGCTGTTTTACTCTCTGTGAACATCTGCTCCAGAGTAGAGAAGAGGGAAAAGGGGGAAAAAATAATGCCTATAAAGCCTGGCGTTACCATTGGAATTTCCAGAACTACTAGAATATCCTTCCAATAAGTGCCCAGAATCCAAATCAGACAACTGCTTTTCTACTGTCTGAAAGAATTTAGGCTCCGAGCAGATCTTGCAGAGTTTACACACAGCATAAAAGCCACTTTCGGTAGTCCTACCTCTTAACAAGCCTGGAGTGCAGGGGAATCTTCCCATTGGCATGGGATCACCCACACAGCATGTCCCTGTCACTTGGACCTCTTATTGAGCTGCCTGATCAGTTTGTCAAGGGACAAATTATCCACAACCCCACCCTCTTAATGCTCAGAAATCATACCAAGCCAGAACTCCTGCATCGGGTCCCCAAAGCCTTCCACATAGCTCCGCCAACGCTTGAAGAAATCCAACTGCCCCGTGTTCCGTCTCTGGAAGACCTGAAAAGGGACATGTGTGGTTTACCATGACACACTAAACAGAGAAAACTGAGTGAAAGGCAAACCGTATCTATATTTCTGAAGGTGGTATCGAGAGTCAAGAAGGGACTGTGAAGCTGCCCATAAAGTGACTTCTTCCAGCAGTGTCACATCTTTGCTTTTCAGAAAGGATTTTTATTTCTGTATATATAGATTCACCATATTTGTCTATGATATTAATAAGAATTCCTTAAGTACAAAGAAGCACGCTAGGTACTAAAAAGTATAATTTCTAATGGAGAAGATTCCTGCCCTCAAGAAATTTCAATTAAGAGCACAGAAAAACTCAGAGAAGGGGTGATACAGCTGCCAGTTGTGGGTGGTGTAGGACAAAACATTCCAGACTTTTGCTGGCTCTGACCCATAACCTTTAACATCTATTCAACTCAATTGGGGCACATTATATTTATATGTTGTCTTCCTTCTTCCACTCTATATAGTTTGAAAGTGGGAATCATCTTTTAATTCACTTAATTCCTAATGTAGCAAGTACACAAAATTTATGGAGAACAAAGTTCATCCAACAAATATTTATTGAGCATCTGTTATGTAGCAGGCACTATGCAAGATGACGTGCAAAACTAAAAAATCAAAAAAGGTCCTCACCTCATAGAGCTAACTGTCCAGTAAATGACACAAATATGAATTAAATAACCCAACATGCAATTAAAACAGTAAGAGCTATGCAAGAGGACTGCGAGAGGATTAAATCGGAGAACCTAGTTAAGGAGCCAGGAAAGCTCCCCTGAGGAAGTGACCAAGAGCTGCAGTATCCAGAAGAGGATCAGGCGCGCTCAGCTCCGCCCAGCTGCAGTGCAGAGAAGGCACGGCCAGGGCAAGAGTGGAAGACGGACAGTCAGCTAGGAAATCACTGCAGTGGACTGCTGAGAGAGGTCAGTCACTTGGACTAAAAGCTGCCCTGAGGATAAACGACAGTGGACAGAAAGTAAAACTGATGCATGGTAATAGAATGTGAAACTGAAGGAGGAGAAAGTCAAAAGTGATTCTCACAGTTCCAGCTTAGAGAACTGGATGACTATCACTAAGTCGTTCGCCTGGAGGGGAGATTCTGAGACAGAACGGGTTTTGTGAGTGAACCATGAGCTCCTCTGGAAATGTAGTATGAGATACTTCTGAGGATGGAGCTGAATGTAAGAGCTAGAGTCCTAAAGAGAGGGCTGAGTTCCACTTTAAAGTGGGCGTGTGTCTTAGAAAATGCTAGTCCTTTTCAATTCCCCTTGCAGTTAAGGGACAGCCATGTAATTTCTAACCAAAAGGCTGTACACAGAAGCACAGGAGAGTGGGTGGGAGTCTCCATGTTATCTTCTACCTTCCTGTGCCATGGTACCATGTTGAAGGCCACATGTTGAAATGACAGAACCACAAGATGGAAGCAGCCTGAATCCCTGAGTTGCCACTTAGAAGTGGTGGCCAAGCCTCCAGAGGACACTAAACACAGGAGCAAAAAAGCTTATTATTAGATCACTGAAACATGGGGGTGGTTTGCTACTGCAACACATCCCATTCCATCCTAATGACTAGAGAGCCCCTGGGACATAGGGGAAAGTGAAGTCATGGGAAGAGGTGAGGCCATGTGGGAAGAAAATAGGAACTCAAAGGAAAAAATGGCCTAGGATCAAGCCTCAAGGACTTCTAATGTGTAACAGCCTCATGGGGATAAATCATTTCATTAAGGAGTGAAAAGTAACTGGAAATGTAAAAAGAAAACTAGGAAAATGTGAAATCACAAAGCCACAGAGAAATAATGGTTAGCAGTGTCACATACTCATGACACAGGGAAGACTAGGAGATCAAAGGTATGCAGTGACCTAGGAGCTCCAGTGACTTTACAGGGGCTGTGTAGTGAGAGATGGGGCAGAAGAGAGGGTGTGAAATGAGATGGGAGTTGGATACTGGGCAAAAATGGCTACTTTTTTACAAAAATTCCTCTATTTGGAGGAGGGCAGTTCCCATCAGAGTAAATTGGATTCTTTTATATGAAGTAAATTTAAAAGTACCTAAGACCTAAATACACCTTTGTGCACTACGGGACTTGATCACACATAATTCCACTTGACCTTGAGAACCAAGATCAAAGCCATCCTAGCTGACCTCAGAAATGATTACCACTAACCAAAAGCCAAAATTGCCTCTTTCTATCAATTTTCTTCCATTTTCATTCAATGCAGAAGCCCCAACAAAAAATCTAATATCCCTGCTTTCCGCCAGGCTTCACAGCAGGTGCCTTGAAGAGAAACACATTATTTTGAAGCTGGTAAGGGAAACCTTCTACTATTTGTGTGTTCTTCGTGTTTTTCTCTGGGAAGAGTCGGAGCGGGCAGAGGTCAGGTTATCCTGCAGCAGTGCCAACACTCCACAGGGGCGCTCACCTTTAACTCCTCCTAAAGCACCGCTGCGGGCTCACTGGCCCAGGAGGGGCTGAACTAAGGCACCGAGGAGTAGGGTCAGGTTCCAGGCTCCGAGTCAGCCATAGCCTGTCACTGGCAGAGGGGAGGTGAGGCAGGCATTTCTGTTCCTGAACCTCTGCCAACTCATTATAAAACAGGGATAGAAGTGGGAAAGAAGGGTCTACTACACAGAGTAGCTGGAAAGGCTAAATGAGATGGCACCTGTCCCATGAAAATGTCCCACAAATGGGAAAAAGCTGAAAAACAGAATTTAGGAATGACCACTGCAAACAATTACACACTGCATTAACACTGACTTTCCCGTAGTTCTAGTAGCTTCTATTCTTCTTCATTGGTTTATTCATTTATGTAGCAATCATTTATTGAGCACCTGTTGAGTATTTGCTCTGGGCAAGTGTGTGTATGATGCCACTTTGAGATGCGAAGGTCCAAAAATGCAAGTAGCTGGTGTCATACAGCTAATTACTTAGTGACTAAAACAAGGATAACACCCGTCTCCTCAACTCTCAGTCACTTTGAAAATGCCAACTCTGCCAAGTCTAGTTCCCAAATACCATTTCTAAAGACCTAGAAGATTTGTTTGTTTCCTAGCAAGATGCCTGTGCCAACACCTTCCCCGGGACTCTCCTTGTATCATGTACGATGGAATCCTAGGGCGGATGTGGAACCCATGTTTCCTTCTACATCCATTGTTTCAAATCCCATTCCTACTACAAGGTCAAGTCCAAATGCAATCCTGCCCTTCTAAGGACAGATGCATTATAAAGGCATTTGGTCTCCACCTCTACTCATTAAACACAATGCCCAAGCTTGACAAGCGCTTTCCAGCTGATTTTTTAAAACAATACTGCAGCTTGGCCAGGCAAGCAGATTCTGGTGCCCCTCCCTCATTATTTAGACCAGGTCCGGGCTTACTAGCTGTGTCCTTGAGCAAGGTAGTCAACCTTGGGAAGTTTTACTTTATAAAATTATCAGACCAAGATGATAGTTGCTCCTCTGTCATGGGCTGACACTGAAGCATCAGCAAGGTCATTAATCATAATAAACCATAAAACAGTCCAGACCAGCACAAATACGTAAGTTATGATTGTATCTCAATAAATGTTAGTTTGCTTTTGATTATATCAAATTCAAATAAGCTGGCCCATAGGGATTATTTCTACATCAATAGCAAGCAGCCTTCACTCAGAATCTAGTTCATTCTCATTCTGAGTGAAAACATTATAATGAACTATTTTGGAATAACAAGATCTCCTTAGCAAATAAGTCTGAAAAGAGGGGAAAACTTCCTTATGTCTAGTTCTATGCTCCAGAGTTGTCATTACACTCAATAACTTAATGTTCTAAATGACTCAATCAAGAAGAAAAAAATAAAAAATGCATTTAAAGACCTGTGGAAAGAGCCTCTAAGTACAGTCTTGGAGACTTCCAAGATGGAAAACAAAGCTGGAAATATTTGAGACATTTAAGTGCTCCCTGATGTTTTTTCCAGCTTCCTACCAGCAACCTCTGTTACCTCGGGGCAGAGATTGTCTGGCCTGTTCACCAACCAGGGTTCCTGCTGCCTGGCGTGGAGAAGAATTTCCTTAAAAGGATTTTAAAAGTTCAAAAGAAGCAGAGTACTCTAGGTTGTCATTCAGTGACACAAAACCGAAAACACATGAAAACTGTCAGTAAAATATGTGGTGGTAAAGTTTTCAGACTCCACATGATTACTGGAGCTTGGAGGAGAACACTGTAGAGTCTCATGGATTGTTTTCAGGAATCTTGGGGTGGGGTGTGGTGGGGGACTGGTGTTGGTTACATCGCAGAGTGGTTTCATATTTCGAGAACTGACTCTGTGTTGGGCCAACGTCACTTTCATGGGCAGGATACAGAGGGCAAGCTCCTTAAGTGCAGAGATTTTAGTCTGATTCTTTCACTGCTGTATTTTAAGTATATAAAACAGTACCTGACACATAGTAGGTGCTCGATAAATATTTGTGTAATAATTCATGAACTTCCCAGTCAGACAGACTGACAGAGCTCTTTGCTGAAGGCTACCTTAGACAACATCTCTTTCCCTATGTGAGCTTGGCTTTCAAAAAGGCCATACTAGATAATACAAACGTCCTGCCAATGATCAATTACAAACACAAAGCAGAAAATTGGGCTTCAGACCTGAAGAGCCCAAATGCTTAGAGTTACAATGGTGCTGATGAAAAGCAGCAGGTACAGCCCCGTGGGCCTGGTCAGCTGGAAGACCTCCCACATTACATTCTGTTCAGTTATTTTAGAAACCAATCGAAAATTTCTCCATCCAATCCAGTTACTGCCTTTCAGCCATCAGATGCCACTGTGCAGATAATAACTTTTCTTCATTGCTGCTCATCAGATGGTGTCATTTTACCCATGGCTGCCCAAGTGTCTCATTTCCCAGGCCCCTGAGCAAATGTGTAAATGAACGTAGTTTGAGCACCATGATACCACGCTTTCTCTTTCCCACAATGAGTTGTACATGCACAGCAGGTGAAGGCTGCATGCTGGCTTGGGACATCAAGAGCTTCTGTCAGTCCGGACATAGAGAGAAGCGGGGTGTGGGAGATGGAAGGATCAGATTGCAAACTTCAAAAGGAGCTCAGCATATAATTGGATCAGCATGCAATCAGAGAAGATGCCATGTGGTTTAAGCAGACAATGACCCAAGAGAATAAAACCTCCACAAGAACAGGAACCATTAGTACACTGCCCATGCTTTTCCTTTTTTCAGGTCTTAGTCTTTCAAATCAAAGCCCGAAAGGCCTTGTCTCTGTCCTGTTGGAACCAAAGCACAGAACCTGGATAACAGGCTCCAATTCAGAGGACCAAACCCCTAAAGAGCTTATCACGTTTTCTCTTAGATGACCCATTTGGAAGACCAATGAGTTAGGAGGCTGGAGGCCTAAAATCGAGACCCAGCTTTGTCATTAACTTGCATGATTTAAACAAGGTACATTTCTGTGTGGACCTCACTTTCTCTATCTGTAAAATAAGAGTAAGAATACTTTCTCACTTACTCTGAAGCTATCATAGGAGGGTCACGTTTTTCAAAGTGCTTTCAAGTGGGTACAATTTAGGCAATAAACACATATAGGACACTGGATGATGACAGATCCACAAGACTATACAGGGCTCAGCCCTGGTTTAACCAAGTCTGTTCTGTGACAGGTGTTAACTACGAGGCTATAACTTTATACTCTCTCAAAACAGCAGCAAGTAATCGAAGATCCTCTCTCCTGTGGCTAAATAAGTAGACCCCCCGAATACTCCAGGGGCAGCTGTGACCAGCTCCCTGGGCAGAGAAACAAGGTGCTTCATGCAGCTCCCCGGGGCTCTGCAGGACTCACGATCCAGCCGCCTCCGTCCGTGTCCATGTCACAGTACACCTTCAGGGGCCGGCTGACATCACCGTTCAGGTAGATGGTGTAGAGGCCACTGGCGGCGTTGCTGTTCTGCTGTACCTGACTGCAGTCCGAGGGGTGGGGATAACGGGCATCAACTGGGAGCCAAGCAGAAGGGCAGTGTTGTTAGAAGAAAGGCAAGCAAGAAGAGAATTCTTTCTTTCTTTAAGGCCTCTACTTTTTAAGGCAGTTTATTTTGTTTGGAAATTATTTCATAACCCCCATTTTCTTTCTTCTTCTAAATTTTGACTCACATCTTTTTTTCTCCCTCACTCTACTTTCATCAAACTCTGCAAATGCACCAGAACCAAGGTCACATTCATATCTCTTCTTTCCCCAAACCAGTTCCCCTACAAAGGAATGTTCTATTTCACTCCCTTCTGTAACTTCTTGCTGTGGGTAGATTTCTTTTGAACCCATTACCCCATTTTCATTTCCCCAGAGGAGAACTCCATAGCTGTATATGCATTTGCTCCTCCCTGGCCTCTCCCCTGCTCAGCTGCTACTGCACTATCATCCCAATGGCAGGATTCCAAGTTACCTGTGGAAAGGGAGGTGGATACACTCCTGCTCCGCTGATCACCCTTAAAAGCAACCAAGGAAGCAGGGTAGGTGATGCCCTGCTCAAGGCCTTGCAACTCAAACCTCTGCTGGCCTCTTGCAAGCTTCACTTCCTATCAAACAAAAGAAATAGTAAGTAGGGAGACAGTGATCAGTGTATGATCCCCCAGCACCCTAGCTGCCAACAGCATTCCCTGGGGCTACTGATAGACACTCTCCAAGGGCCCACTGGCAGCTCAGAAGCCCCAGGGGCCCCAGCCACTTCTCTGGAGGACTGTGTCATGAAGACTCAATCCTACTAGAAGCACTAGCTGAGACGTCACACCATGTACTGCCACTTGGGGAGCACAGGTTGGTCCTTCCAGGGAAGTCCGCCTTCAGATACATACTATGCACAGAGTACAGTCACTACCAGCACCAACGAGGAGACAACGTTGGTCTAAAGAAACACTAAGAGAGGGCATGAAATTTGGCCATTGATGTCTCACATACATCAATTTCAGTACATCCTTCTGAATCGGTCTTACTTCCTCTACAAGCACAGGGCTAACTTTATTAGCAGACTGTCAGAGCATTCACTGCAATCACAAATCAAGTGCCCTTCCTTGTTTCCTCCTTCTTTCTCACTTCCTTACCAAGGAGAAAGAATGACAGTTTTCCATCTGGACAAGTTCTACACATTTGCTGGCCTTCAGATTTGAGGTGGTGGTATAACCTCGAAATAAGCACCTACCATGTGCTAAGCACAATCCTAAATACTTTAGATACAAAAATAAACAAAATAGACAAAAATTCCCCACTCAAGGAGCTTGTATTTATTAGGGAAGACTGACAATAATAATGATTTTTAAAAGGGCAAATATGTGGCTAGCAAAGATACAGTGGTCAGTAGGAGCAGGCGCAGAGGTCAGTCCTTAATGAGACCACAGTGTTTACAAATGACTATGTTTAGCCTTGTCCCTTGCACATGGCAGGTGATCAATAAGGACCAACAGATTGATCAGCAGGTTGCCATCTGGCCAGCAATCAAGCAGACTTTTCCAAGTCAGCTGCTTCCCAGAGAGGCTGCAAAGAGAAGGCACCAAGAGAAAAGAAGAAAGGTTCAGTACCTTCACGGTACCATTGGGGAACTGGTAGGTCAGAATGTAGCCATCGATCTGAGCGGAGGGAGGCATCCAGGTCAAGACCCCTCCAGAATGTGTTACACCAAATGGACGAAAGTTTTTGGGAGGATCAATTTCTATAAATTAAAAAATCAGGTAATTATTACTAAAAATATAACTATATAAGGTAATTCCTGAGCTATTAATTTATACTTTCTTCCTTCAGATCCCCATTCCTGTTCCTCCCTCCAGGCAGGTAGCACATCTGTTCTGCCTTGCTATGGAGCTTTTCCTGACTCTCCTGACCTTTATTTCTAAAAATAAAGACCCACTGAGGACATGAAGATTAAGGAATAGGACACTGAGCAGACTGACAGGGAGGGGACGTGGGCCCATTTCCCAGCAGATTCCCAGGGAGACGTGGGCTCTGTGCAGTGTAGATAGCACATGGGTTCTCCAAGAAGGCAGCGCTTCCAAAGCAATGTAGAAAGATGAGAGAACCATAGACTTAAAGGGCCCTGCACACAGAAAGCAGGACTGACTCAGCAAACACCTGCCTGGAGAAATGACAAAGTGCCTCCAGTGTCAGGCACTGGGAAACTCCTGAGGGCTTATGCAGCCCAGGAAGGGTACAACTCTTAATGTTCTTAGATTTCTGGCCATCAAACAGAATGGGGCTTATGATAGAAGTTAGTACAGAAACATAAAGTTGTATTTTTTAAATATCCAAGTATGTGGCCTTAGATGTATACCCAGTACAGAGAAAAAGGCAGACAGGAAAGTATTTATAACAAAGAAAGAAGGTGGATAGGAAAAGTGGAGAGCTATTCCTGTATGTATTTCTCTACCCAAACACCAAGCATACATGATAGGCTAGGAAAACTCAAGCTCAGCAAAAAAAAAAAACTAGTCACCACTATAACAACTGGCCAGACGGCTCATTTTTTTAACTAAATCAGATATGAAGGGAAATTTCCAATTTGAAGAAACATCATAGAAGGCAATTTTAATTTAGAAGTTCCCAAAAAGACATCTCCAGGCTATTTTCTACCCAGCAGCATTTTAGCTGAGAACTGAATTACAATATTTTAATAGAAATCAGACAGCTGTTGCTTTGAATTAGGTTGTTTTGACAAATTTTGAGTTTCTATAATATCAGCTTGGTTTGATTTTCTAAAGCATAACATCTGGCATGGACCCTATTCTATCTATCACATAGAAAACTTGTTTTTTTTTCCCAAATGAAAGCAAAATAGTAACTATTTAAATATTTTCAATTCATTTCTGCCCCCTCTTTCACTGCCCACTGTCCCCTGGCCATGGACTTGAGATGTCTGTCTTGGTTGCCTTTGCATTTCTATGGAGTAGAAAGATGGCAATTTCATTATTGTCTTTTAAAGTGGTGAAAGTGAAGCAAAGAAAGATAAAGAAGGAAGAGATAATAAGAGGCAGAAGGGAGAGGCAGAGAGAGAAAAGTAGATGGAAGCAGGGAGGGAAACATAAGTTACTTGTTGATTCTGGAGAGCCACACAGGGCACTAGGGCCTCAGGGCTGGAAAAAAGAAAAGTTTTCTTCATATACTTTTGTTTAGTTTGCAACTTGTTGCTCTAATAACATACAAATTTTGAGATTTAAAATGCTGGCTAATTTTCACTAATAAAAATTATGATGAAATTTAATTAACATTAATTTACTTCTAACTGTAGTGACCTGGTTAGTACACTTGACCGTAGAAGGGATGAACAGACCTTGCCCAGATTCTCTGAAGGGCCCCAGAGACCTTCTGGGTCTCACTAAGCTTGATTCCATGATGTTAAGCCAAGACTAAAGGTTGCATCATGCACACAAAATATATACAGCACACTTCTGACCAACCCCTAGAAGCCGCATGGCGGAGGCCGCTCTCCCTTAGGCCCCACCCTGGGGGCGGGAGACAGAAGTTCCTGCCTCTCTCTCCTCCCAACTGAACCCGAGGCCCAACCAGACTCTGGGCTTGACATGGGGAAGTCACCTTGTACACAACCACTGCACCATGTGTCCTGCACTCTGTCATCTTATCTGAACTGTGTGCCAAATCATCCCCTCAACAGGTGAGTAAAAGGCACCTTGAGAAATGTCTACAGCAACCCTTCCTGTTCCCCTTCCTGGTCCAGTCACAGAGGAGGATTCACCATTGAAAAGTGTGAAGGGTTCCTTGGGAGGGACGGGTCCCCACAGTACCTGTCAGAGCCTTGGTGTGGGCCTTCTTGCTCTCCCGGGCTCCTTTCACAGCCCACACTTGAATCGTGTAGGCTGTGCTGGGCTTCAGGCCCGTCAGAATGGTGCTGCTCTGCTCCTTGGCCACTGGAATCTCCTTGGTCTCTCCATCCGCAGATGTGTAGCGCACTATGTACCTGTCAATGGCGGCTCTCACCGGGTCCCAGGAGATGGTGGCTGTAGTCTCCGTCACCCGGTTGGTCACCAGGTTTTTGGGGCTGTCAATTTCTTTTATAAAGAGAGAGAAAAGGCTGAATTTAGAACTAAGGGAGCTCTCCAATTTGATTGTCAATAATAATAGTATAATTCCATTTAAAACAGAGGTAAGAGACCCTTGGTCCATTTTCTAGGGAAACAAACCACTGGATATTAAAACTGGAAGGAATCATATCTTCTCTAAATTCATCAATATGGAAAATTTTTGTCCCTATAGTTCTCCCTCAAATAACCATAAAAACCTTAGCAATAAAATAAGTCACTGAAACAACTTTTTTGTAACCTCTATGGTATCTACCAGCAGTTTTTAAATGAATTTGAAAACTAAGTAACAGCTTCTCTTCCATTTGACATATAAAAAGCACAAGAGAAGGCTAGGAGTTTGGCTCAGTGGCTTAAGCACCTGTCTGGCAGGTGCAAGGCTGTGAGTTCAACCCCCAGTGCCATAAAAATAAATAAATAAATAAATAAATAAATAAATAAATAAATAAATAAAAGCACAGGAGAATGGATGCCCAAATTCTTGTTGTTTTCTTGTGTTCAATCCAAGACTAGACCCTCTTTGCTCCGTATTTTGTGGCCTCTCAAGGACTTCGCTCCTTTTCACGCACCCCTTCCCTCCTGCACCATCAGCCATCAGTCGCAAACAAGCCAGCTCTAGGTCCCCATCCCGCCCTGTATCGTTTCACTGCTCTACAGTCCAGAACTGACAAACCCAAGAGAAGGGCTGCACAGCTCAGCCTCACTCACTTCCCGCTCACTCCTCCACTCAGTCATGTTTCTCTCCCACACCACAAAATCTGCTACTCTAAGTCCCAGTGTTCTAGACAGACATCTTCCTAATGGACACCTGGCCCCCACACTTCACTCAAATTCGAGTGGCACCTAGCAGAGTTAACGCACTCCCTCCTTCTTGAAACATTTTCAGCTCTTGATTTTCATGTCTACACACCAGTTTGATTTTCCTCCTAACTCACCGACTCCTCTGCCTCCCCCTCGGTCCTTTGTTAGCAACCTTCAAATATCAGTGCACACAATGCTCCATTTTCCTATTTCTCTACATTTCTCCCCAGGCACTCTCCCCTCCCCCACACACCATCACCAGTGTCCACAGCTTGAAGTTATAACTAGAGACTCATTGTTCCATAAGAATATCAGTTCTGAGCTCCAAGCTTGCATCTACTATTGCACATCCACTCACAGTGCCTGGCCTACATTAGATACTCAGTAAGTATATGTGGATTTAATAAAAAAAATCACTCAGTTAACCAAGGAATCTAACAAGTACCTCAAACTTAAATATATAAAAGTCTTGACATCCCCCACAGTCTCCCTTCTCAAAAAATGGTACATAATTTTCCAGCATACTCAAATCATACTTGATTCCCCATTTCTTGGTACTCATCTCCCAAGTCCACAAGGGCTATCATTTATACTTCTGAAATACATTCCCAGACATCCTCTTTTCTCTATCCCCACTGCTACCACACTTGCTCAAGTCATCACCAACCCTCACCAAGACTTTCATACCAGCTCCTTTACTAACCAGCCCACTTCTATGCTTTTGTCACTTTCCCTTATTCTCACTCTGACCTAAAAAATAGTTTTAAATAACTACTGCATCATCTCACTTTTTTCTAATAAATGTAGCACACTTCCTCTTTGAAGCATCACGTGCTTCTGTGTGACCTGACCCTGGTCCTTCTGGCCTTGTGTCGGGATACTTGCCCCCTCTGCTTCTACGCTCCAGGGACACCAGCCTCTTTGCAGTTCCCCATCTGTCTCATGTCTGTTCCCACTTTGGATCACATGTGCTCTTCCCTATATCAGAAAGGCCTAGTTTCCCCAGTAGACATCCTACCCTTCTTCTACAAGCACACAGCTTAGCAGATCTCTCTACAATGCCACTTCTGTAACCTACGCTGTCCAACATGGTGGCTACTGACCATCTGAAATGTGGCTAGTCCAATTGAGGAAACAAATTTTTTATTTTAACGATTTTAATTAATTAAAATTTAAAGAGCTACAGTCACTACAGGTGGCTATTTAATTTCATACTACAGTGAAACAGAAGTCAAACCTGGGCTCATGGGTCATCCAGCTGAAGACCTCACTTTCAGCCTCTTGGTAATGAGTTCTGGCACTATGGCTTATTTTAGACAGCAAAGTGTCAGAAGAACGGATGTGTGCAATATTCCAGTCATGCCCTGCCCTTTCCCATGCCCCTGCCCATCAGCGAGAATGCATATGGGGTGTTACCACATAAATGAAGGCAACTCTCTAAGGATGACTGAGCCAAAAAAAAAAAAAAAAAGACAAGAAGGCTGGGCCTCTTGTACAGAGGAGCTTCCCTATCAACTCTGGCTCACTTATCCTCTGCCATTCTGTCAATCGGTTGGGTATCTCTTTCAATGCGTATCGTGTTACTATTCACCCCGTTTAAGAACCATCCTTACCTATTATCCTCTATACCTATACTGCCAATATCTCCCTCATAGAACTTACCATAACTGACAGTTATACCTTTGTGTCTTGTAGCTCTCCCACTGGACTTCAAGAGATTAGCGATCGTATTTGTTTTGTATACCACTGTATCCCCAGGCCTGATACTTAGCAGATGCTCATTAAAAGTTAGCTGCATGTTGAACACTGGGGTCCAGCTTCACAGGTCAACATTTGAAACGTTGTACCATACAGCATTTATTAAATCAAGCCCACATAAAATCACCTGCCACAAAACAGTTCTCTAATTTTGTGGTTTCTAGCAATTTTATATGGGTTTCACATTATTTAGTATAATTTTCTACTGCTGAAAGGCACAAAACTTAAGAAAGAGTTTAAAGACATAGTGGGACTGCTCAATACAGGATCTAGTACTATGCTTTTTTCTTTTTTTAGGTGAAAGAACGTTTTTATTTACAACAAACTTTCAGCTATGATTTGACTCTAAATGATGAAATTTAATTGCCACTGAGACCATAATCAGAAGTGGAATCTATGAGAGGTGATTGTGCCACGTGGGCTCTGCTCTCTTGGATGGATTAATGGCATGATCACAGGAGTGGGCTACTACCATGGGGGCGCATGCCCTCTCACTCTGTGTCACGTGCCTTCACTTGCCCTTCTGCCATGTTATGAGCAGCATGAAGGCCCTCACCAGAAGCTGGCACCATGGCCTTGAATTTCTCAGTCTGCAGAACTGTGAGCAGATAAACTTGTGTTGTTTATCATTTACATAAACTGTGGTATTCAGTTATACCATAAAATGGACTAAGGCACTCTCTTAGAGTAGTCCACAGTCCCTGAGATCACAGATCCCAAAAGCAGCTGTGTCATCATTCAGTAGCGTTAATTACTGCAGCCCGCTCTTCTCTTCCCTTCTATTACATGCTGAAGTAAGAAAAGAAAAACAAAACTGGACCTCCCATAGATTTAGCATGGCAGGTGTTACATTCTCAAAAAACATTACATCCCCAAATATCCAATACCTGTGGGGGCCTTGGTGTTGGCCTTCTTGCTCTCCCGTGTACCCTTCTGGGCCCACACTTGGACGGTATAGTCAACACCAGGCCTCAGGCCAGTCAGGACAGTGCTGGTCTTCTCCTTCTTCACCGGAATCTCCCTGGTCTCTCCATCAGCAGAGGTGTAGCGCACCACATACCTGTCGATGTTGGCCTGCACCGGGTCCCATGAGATAGTGGCTGTATTTTCTGTCACCTGTTTGGTTACCAGGTTTTTGGGGCTATCAATTTCTAAAAGGAAAAGTACTGATTAGTATGTGCTATGGACAGGCCTGGGGGTGCAGAAACTGGTAGCCATGCTGCCCAGGATGAGACCCCTTGTGTTGCATGGGTTTTTCACCTCCTGTGCTCTGCTTTTTAGCAGTTTCATGGATGTACAACTTCTCTCCCCAGATATACGTGTCACCTCAACAGAAAGCACAACTGAGCAGAATCTGAAGATCTGGGCCTATCAGCTCTACCAAAATTTTAACAAAACAAATCTCTCCAGTCATTTAGTAAGGTGTATAGAGCCCTCACCCGGTACGAGGCAACTACCAACGGGTACCAAACAGCTCTAGGCAGGTGCAGCGTTAGGAGCTGAAGAAGACCTGGGCTCCACTACCAAGGAGCTAACAATTTTCTGTCTACTCTCATGGCAGAGAAGACCTCCCATTTCATATTTTAAAAGTTCTAAAACATGAATCCAAATGTAAGCTCTGGGAAGGAGAAGGTTGCATCCCATTGCCTTCTGTGTTCCCAGGACATAGAAGAAAATGGGACATGTGAAACGTTCTCAGTACGTATTATGAAATAAATCCACAAAAATTAAAATCTTTTTAAAATAGTCTTCAGCATATATGGATTCACTTGCAATGCTGATTTGCTGATTAAAACAATGTACAAGATACAGCCACATCTCTCTTTCACAATAATAAACCATGAATGTAGCATAAACATTATCCTGATTCTCAAAACTCTGCCACTCTACAGAGAAGAATAAATGTCTCTCTTGCTTAAGTAGCTGTTATTAGGTGTTTCCATCAATTACTACTTACCCCATACAATCTAAGAAACATCCTTATCCTGTTATTCGATATACAAATATCATGTGCATGCTATCCAGAGTTATTATTTATAGGTACAAATAAATTTTATAAATTATACTTAATTCATACTAAAGCAAACCACATACACCTACTACCTATAGATGTCAAGTCTATATTTCCAAAGTCAAGTCACTAATACACCATTACTAATAGTTTACAGCTTCGGTTCCCATTCACAAACTCACTTCGAGACCATCAATATTGTCTCCAGCAAAAGAGCAATACACTTAAAAAGAGATTTTGATAAAGATAGCTATCCAAAATTGTTTAGAGAATGTATGAAAATCTGATTATGTACCCTGGAAATCAGATAAAGGGAAGGGAGGAATGGTATGTATAATCGATAATGAAGGAATATCATCCTGCTGGTACATATACCATAGATGCCTGCCTATGTCACAGGAGAAAAACAGAATTTGACCTCCTGGAGGCTCAGCATGACAGGTGTTATATCCCAAAGAACAGCATCCATTACCTGTGGGGGCCTCAGTACTGGCCTTCTTGCTCTCCCGGGCCCCCTTCTGGGCCCACACGTCCACCTTGTACTCCACACCTGGTCTCAGATCTGTCAGGATGGTGCTCCTGTGCTCCTTCCCCAACAGAAATTCCTTGGTTTCTCCATCAGCAGAAGTGTAGCGCACCACATACCTATCAATGTCAGCCTCCACTGGGTCCCAGGAGACAATGGCAGTGTTTTCTGTCACCTGGTCAGTCGCCAGGTTTTTGGGGCTGTCAATGTCTAAAAGAAAAAGTCCTGATAAATTAAAAACTACTAACAGGTACCAAACAGTGAGACCATTAAGCTTGAACTAAGATAGTTTTTTACATCTCATATGTTGGTTTTCATTTGTTTCATGGACACAGACCTTGTCTCCACAGCGGATTCTTGGATCTTCACAGAGGAAGCACAGGCCCATATTCTGGGTGAACATCACATCCACAGTCAGAAGAGCTGAGTTCTAGGTTCAAGCCAAGTGGCAGATCTTGGAAGCAAGGAGCTCCCCAGTTTGTAGCAAGCACACCAGAGATTTTATCCTAGATCTGCCATTAGCTAGCCATGACCTTAAACAACTCAGCTGCCTCTGACTGTACCTTGCTTTTGCCATCTGAAAATGTGGGCCTTAGACTCAGGTAGATGTTAAGGTCCCACAATATTCCATGAATATTTTATTGATCCAATAGAAATCATACATCTCACGGTATTAGAGGATTCTCAATTGCAAAGTGAGAATACTAATTCCTGCTCTACTGAGTCGATAGGTATGTAAAATGGCATAACTAGAATGAAAACATTCTGGCAATTTCTCAAAAATTAAAGATTGAATCACCACATGATCTAGTAATTCCACTCATAAGCATATATGTCCACACAAAAACTGGCATAAAAATGTTCATAGCATAATTTCTAACAATAGCAAAAGCACAGAAATGACTGAACTATCCAGCAACGTGGATGAACCTGGAAAACATTACACTTCTTGAAAGAAGCCAGTCGCAAGGATTATACATTGTATGAATCTATATATACTAAATGTTCAGAACAGGAAAATCTATAGAGACAGACAGCAGCTGATACCTAAAGCTGGAGGGAAAAGGGATGAAGAGTGACTGGTATTGAACAGGATGTTTCTCTTGGTGATAAAATGTCCTGAAATTGATAATGGTAAAAGTTGTACACTGCTATGCTATACTATACTATACTAAAACTGTTGATATAAACTTTTAAAGAGTGGATTATTAAGATGCATGTAGATAACATACAGATAAGGCTGTTCCAACAAAGGAGGAAAGAAAAATGAAAAACTTTAAAAGTATGAACCTCTACTGTATATCGCTGCAACCATAGGATCCTCAGAGCAAAACGCACAGTACTCAAAAGGGAGTATCCACTAATAAAGCAACAACCCCTTTCTGTCACAAACAGATCACAATAAAAGACATTTCCCTAAAGAAGTGTATTATACTTTGCAGATCACAACTTGAACATGGTTCCTTCACATCCTCTTCCATTTAAAGGAAAATATTTTAAGACCGAGCACAAAGGAAATACGAAATGGGTGGGTGACCAATCACCATTCATCTTAGGAGACTACAGAGTGAGGCTGATATCCTTACTTCCTATTTAAGGTACTAAGGGATGGTGTAAGTAGTATGACAAAGGTTTACCATATACTGAGCACGACAGGTGTTACATTCCCAAACATCAATGTCCATTACCTGTGGGGGCCTTGGTGCTGACCTTCCTGCTCTCCTGCGTCCCTTTCTGGGCCCACACGTCCACCTTGTACTCCACACCTGGCCTCAGGCCTGTCAGGACGGTGCTTCTCTGCTCCTTCGCCACCAGAACATCCCTGCTCTCTCCGTCAGCAGAGGTGTAGCGCACCACATACCGATCGACATCTGCTTCCACTGGGTCCCAGGAGACAGTGGCAGTATTCTCTGTCACCTGGTCAGTCACCAGGTTTTTGGGGCTGTCAATATCTAAAAGGAAAGGTACTGATCAAGACAAACCACCAACAGGCACCAAAAAGTAAGACCGTTTTGCTTGAGTTGAGGCATTTTCCTGTAATTGCAGTTTTCTCATCTCAAAGCTTGGTTGTTTTGTAGTTTCATGGAAATAGACCTTGTCTCTCCAGCTGGGCTCTTGGATTTTCAAGAAACCAACCCAGGACCACAGCCTGGATGAGCATCAGATCCGCAGCTAGAGGAGTTGAGTTCTAGGCAGAGCTGAGAAGCAGAATACCTCCTTGGGCTACAGGCAGCAGATTGTAGATCTTACCCTAACTCTGCCACCAGTCAGCTGCAGCTTTGAATAATTCATGCCTCTGACTGCACCTCAGCTTCCCTATCTGTGAATGTGAGCCTTAGATGAAATAGATGTTAAAGCACCAGAATATTCCATGACCATTTCATGACTCAAACTCCAAGAATCATTACCTAGGTTAGTAATTCATAGAAATCATGAACATCCCTGTATTTTGAAGATTCTCTATGGCAAAATGGGGATACTGATTCCTGCTCTACTGATTCAACAAATTTATCTGGAGACCAAGCAACTTAGGAAAACAATCCTCATTCACTGCTGGCATGCATGTAAAATGATATAACCACATTGAAAACATTCTGGCAGTCCCTCCAACATTAAAGATAAATAACAAATGAACCAGTAACTCTATTTTTAGGCATACACCTTAGAGAAATGAAGATGTATATGAATCAAAAACTTGTACATGGTAGGAATGAGAGTGTAACTTTGTGGCAAGGAACTTGTCTGGCATGTGCCACGTACTAGATCCAATCCTCCATACAGAAAAATAAAACACACAAAGCCCTAGCATCATCATTTGCAATAGTAATCAAATAAACAGTGCAATGACTAATGAATTGATAAGGAAAATGTGGTATATCCATACAATGGGATGTTAATTTATAATAAAATTAAGTAGTGGTATCAGCTTCAACATGGATGACCTGGAAAATATTATGCTTTGTGAAAGAAGCCAGTCACAAAGGCATCTATAAATCTCTATATGTTAAATGTCCCAAACAGGGAAATCTATGGAGACAGAGAGCAGTAGTTACCTAGGGCTGGAAGGAGCAGGGATAAGGAATGATTGATAATGGATCTGCACACCTCTGTGACTATACTAAAACCAATGAATTGCAAATTTTAAAAGGATGGATTTTACAGTATATAGATACATCTTAATAAGGTTGCTCCTAACAAAGGAGGAAAGAAAAATGGAAACCTTCAAAACTGTGAACTGTTACTGTATATCATGGCAACCACGGGATTCTCAGAGTAAACACATAGTACTCAAAAGAGGATTATTCACAAAGAAAGCAACGACCCCTTTTTGGTTTTTTTTGTTTTGTTTGGCACCAGGGGTTGAACTCACAACTTCGTGCCCGTCAGACAGGCACTTAAGCCACTGAGCCAAACTCCTGGCCCTAGTTTTTTGAGGCAGGGTCACACTACGTAGCTCAGGCTGGTCTTGTGCTCGCGTTGTAGCCCAAGCCAGCCTCGAACTCACAACGCTCCTCCTACCTCAGCCTCCCAAGTGCTGGGGTTAAAGGCGTGCACCACCATGCCTGGCTCCCTTTTTGTTCCAAATAGATCACAGTAAAAGACATCTCCCTAAAGTACATAGTTCACAGATCCCAATATGAATCTCTCTTCCATTTAAAGGAAAATATTTTGAGACTGACCAAAAAGGAAACAAAATTACAGAAATACTGGGTTAGTGTGACCAATTACCATAATCACAGGTGACTGAAGAGTGAGGTTGATGTAAGGTCCTTACTATACATTAAAGGGATAGTGTGAGGAGTATAACAAAGGGTTACTATCCTAGTCTTCTATAATCACTGATTTCTGCCACTCTCAGAAAAGAAACACCAAACTCAGTCTTCCACAGACTTAGCAAGACAGGTGTTACATTCCCATAAAACAATGCCCATTACCTGTGGGGGCCTTGGAGTTGGCCTTCCTGCTCTCCCGGGCCCCCTTCTGGGCCCACACATCGACCTCGTACTCCACACCTGGCCTCAGGCCTGTCAGGATGGTGCTGCTCTGGTCCTTCCCCACCAGAAATTCCCTGGTCTCTCCGTCGGCAGAGGTGTAGCGCACCACATACCTGTCAATGTCAGCCTCCACTGGGTCCCAGGAGACAGTGGCAGTATTCTCTGTCACCTGGTCAATCACCAGGTTTTTGGGGCTGTCAATGTCTAAAAGAAAAAGTGCTGATCAATAAACACAATTAACAAGCTCCGCTGAGACAATTTCCTGCACTTATAGCTCTCGCTTCTCATAGTTGGTTTTCAGGTGCTTCATAGACACAGACCTTGTCTTCAAAGCAGACTCTTAGATCCTCCAGGAGACAGGGCAGGGTCACATCCTGGCTGAGCACCACATCCATAATGAGACAGGCTGAGTTCTAAGCCCAGGTCATCTGGGCTACAGGCGGCAGACCAGAGAGCTCATCCCAACTCTGCCGCCAGGCAGCGGTAGCCTCAGACAACTTGGCTGGCTCTGACCAAACCTCAGTTTTCCCATCCATGTACATGGGCCTTAGACTGAATGACATTTAATATACCATTTCGTGGATTGAACTCAATTCGTCATTAGCTAAGTAATTTTGGGAACTCATGCACATCACCATAGTTGAGGATTCTCAACTGCAAAATGATAACACTCATTCCTGTTCCACCAATTCAACAAATTCTTCTGATGACCAGGGAAATGAAGAAGATAACCCTCATTCATTTCTGGTGGAAATGTAAGACGATACGACCACTTTAAAACTGCTAGTGCTTCAAAAATTAAAGACTGAATTTCTAAATGATCTAATAATTCCACTCACAGGCATGTACTGAAGAGAAATGAAGATGTATATGCACACAAAAGCTTGTACACAACTCCTCGTGGTATCTTCATTTTTTTAGTATCTTTATTAACAATAGCCAAAAACTGGAAACCATTCAAATGTCCAATAACTGATGAATGGATAAACAAAATGTATATATGCATACAGTGAAATGTTAATTCATAGTAAAATTAAATACTTATATGTGCTAAAACACGGATGAACCTAAAGAATATCATGCTTCATTAAAAAAAACAGTCACAAAAGGTCACATATTGTATGAACCCATACATATGAGATATCCTGAATAGAGAAATCTATAGCCAGATAGCAGCTGTTACACAGGGCTGGAGGGCACACAGATAAGCAATGACTAGTAACGGGTACAAAATTCTTCTGGGTAATGAAAATGCTCTGAAATCTACAGTGGTAATAGCTGTAGAACTGGATGAACATACACTGAATTTTACATTTAAAGAGGGTGGATTTTAAGTGTGTAAGCACACCTTAAGGTTGTTTTCAGCAGCTGAGGAAAAGAAATGAAAAAGTTCTAAAGTTGTGAGCTGATATCAAATATCAGTGTAACCATCAGATCGTCAGAGAGAAATCCACAGAACTCAAAAGGGGACTCACTCCTTCAGTCAGCAATCACTCCATCTTTTTGCACAGAGGTTAGAGAAAAAGTTATTTCCCTACAGTAGTTAGGTCACCGACCTTACATAAGTAGTTTCTTTACATATGTTCCCTTTCAAAAAGAAGTATTTTGAGACTGGCCACAAAGAAAACACGTAATTGGAGGATCAGTGAATAGATCACTGGTCATTTTTATAAGACTAATGTATGAAGTTCACATTTTGGAATAAGGTGTTACAGGATATTGAGGTCTACCATTCTCACCTTGTATAACCATTGATTTCTACCAGTGTCTCAGGAGAAATACCGAACTTGGGCACCTATAGGGTTAGCATAAAAGGTGTCACATTCCCAAAGAACAATGTCCATTACCTGTGGGGGCCTTGGTGTTGGCCTTCCTGCTCTCTCGGGTCCCCTTCTGGGCCCACACATCGACCTCGTACTCCACACCTGGCCTCAGGCCTGTCAGGATGGTGCTGCTCTGGTCCTTCCTCACTGGAACCTCCCTGGTCTCTCCATCAGCGGAGGTGTAGCGCACCACATACCTGTCAATGTCGGCCTTTACTGGCTTCCAAGAGACAGTGGCAGTATTTTCCGTTACCTGGTCAGTCACCAGGTTTTTGGGACTGTCAATGTCTAAAAGGAAAAGTGTTGATCATTATAAACCATCAACAGGCACCAAAGAGTAAGACCATTTTGCTTCAACTGAGAAATTTTCCTGCACTTGTAACCATCTCATCTCATATCTTGGTTTTAGTTGGTCCATAGAAACAGAGCTGATCTCCCCAGCTAGGTTGTTGGATCCCGAGGAAGCAGTGCAGGACAATGGTGTAAGTACCACATCCACAGCTAGGGCAACTGGGTTCTAGGTCTAGGCCGAGAGGAAGATCTTGGGGACAGGAAGCCCCTAGAGCTGCAGCCAGGAGACCAAGGGTCTTACCCCAGCTCTGCCATGAGCCAGTTGTGGCCTTGGGCAATTTGGCTGCCTCTGTCTGTGTCTCAGTTTCTTTCTTTCTAAAATTGGATGGACTCTTAAGTTAATTCTATACTAACATTCCAAGCATGTATCTACCTTTATAAATTACTAACTTGTTTTATAACCTTGGGCAAACTGTTTCAATTTACTTCTATATTTGTAAAATAGGATGTCTAACAGTTATTGTATATAGCTCTCTAGTTAGCTCTGGAAATCAAGATTTTAAAATGTCACATAGATATGGGGGCTTTGAAAATGTTAAAGTATTACAGCATTCCCTGTTCTGAAGCCATGGAATATTCACTCCGTAATTCAAACTGTAATCAAGGGCAAATTAGCCTCTTTGCATCAATTTCCTCCACAGGAAAAAAAAAAGGGTGTGGAATGGGGTGTTATTTCTTCAGATTTTGTAGAGTTGTTGCACTATGCGTGCTAATAGTGTGTCTCTTCTGACTGTGACTATAAACTATCATCATTAGTGATGTCAATTTGTCAACACTTTGTAAATGCAAAGTATTGGGTTCCTGCATACCACACACAAGGAAGGTGCTCAAAAATATATTTTACCAAAAATATAGTAGCATTCTTTTTTCTAAATAGTTCACTGTAAAAGCCATTTTCCTAAAGGCATTTGCTCATACGTCCTATTACATATATTGGTTTAGGCTATGACTTCAAGAAAATGGACATCCAATTCCAACCTGAGGGTTTCAACCAAGCAAGGTCAACAGTCTCATAACCCTTGACTGACCAACTATCTTTGGCCCACAAAAGAGGTTGGAGAGGCCAGTAAGGTGGGCTTCAAGAGTTATCTGGAAAGAGCTATACGGTTGGTCCCACAAATGGGAGCCAAGCCTTAAACACAGTTTCAACATGTTGCCTCATAGAGACTATCAGTCTGTAGAGTAAGAGATGTCAACAGGTGTGACTAGCAATGTCTGATGACATTTCTGATTGTCAAAGCTCAGTGTAAGATGGGGAAACTATTGGCATCTAAAAGGAAGACACCAGGGACAGTAAGAGATGTCAACAGGTGTGACTAGCAATGTCTGATGACATTTCTGATTGTCAAAGCTCAGTGTAAGATGGGGAAACTACTGGCATCTAAAAGGAAGACACCAGGGATACTGCTAAACATCCTACAGTGCAGAATAAAAATCCCTGCAACAGAGAATTATCCACCGAAAGTGTCAATAGTGCCAAAGCTGAAAATTCCTTCCTAAAGCTTGGGGAACACCATGAGCTACTGTCCATTTTAGGGCAATACATCCCTAAGCTATCAATGGTGAGAGAACTGCTGGCTTCTCTGATGCAGGAAAAGAAGCTGGAGCTCTGCAAAAGACCTGTACATCCATCTGAATAAGTAAAGAACACACGTGGTTCCCAGTGGGCCAGATGTGGGCCAAGCAGAGGAGGGCCTGCCTGGCTTGTGCTAGAAGTTGTCCTAGGGGGCCACCTAGAGAAGCAAGATGACTCCATCAAAGATGCTGGGATAGATGCCCTCCCTATGTATGTGTGGAAGAAGGTGGGCAAGAGATCAGAGGAGACAAGCAATTGCCCGTGGTATCATTAGTGACAGGCCCCCAGAGAAAGACAAGCATAAAAGTACTCCATGAGAGAGTTAGCTTTAATACTTACAAGGTCCCACAACAGGCCCAAAGCAGCCATGATTATTATTTGGCTTCCATAATCTTCCACAAACCTTGGCCTCTCTTCCCTCTAGATCTAAACTGACTCCCACAACCTCATGTGTTCAGAGGATGGGCCTGGTTAGAAGGAGCCTAGGGGAATGACTTGGAAAGGTATATTCTTGTCTCAGGGTTCTTGGCTCCCTTCTTTTCTCTTCTTCCCCTTTCCCCTTCTCTCTTCTCATCTTCCTTTTTTCCTTTCTTTTCCTCCCTCTTTCTCTCTCCTCCTCTTTTCTTTCTCCTTCCTGGTAAGCAGCTCTCCTCCATCATGCTGTGTCCACCTCAGAGCCAGATAACCATGAACTGAAACCTGTGAAACTGTAAGGCAAAATAAACCTCTCCTATACATTGTAGGTGTTGGGCCAGGAGTTTGGCTCAGTGGCTTAAGCACCTGCCTGGCAGGCATGAGGTTGTGAGTTCAATTCCTGGTACCAGAAAAATAAATAAATAAATAAATAAAATTGTAGGTGTCATATATTTTGTTCCAGTGATGGAAGTGACTAATACAGAAAATTCATACCAGGAGTCAGGTCAGTGCTGTGGATTGTACCTGAACAGGTGGCTTACAAGCCTTTGGGACTCTCTGCAGGAGTTTGGTAAGCTTTGCAGATGAAGACTAAAGAATTCCTAGAATGACATAAGCACAGCCTAATGTATGATTCTAGTCAGAGCTCAGAAGGCCAAAATGCTGATAGGAACGTATACAATAAATGCCAGGATCAGAAGGTTTCTATAGGAAACATGGATTGCATTGGCAACTGAACTAGAGGGCTTGTGTATTAAACTCTGGCAAAAATTATGTCTTAATTTTGCCCATGTCTTGACACCTTACAGGAGACTGAGATTAAGGGCAGTGGTAACTGATTGAGGAGAGAAAATGTCAAGGCAGCCCAATATTCAGACTATGGCATGGGTACGGCTGGTTCCTTTTAGCCAGATTTATAGTGAGATTCAAACAAAAAGCAGAAGTGAATGGAAGCTTCCACTCAGATTTCAAAGGAAGGTTTGAGAGGCTAGCTAGCCAGTGTGACCCTGAGAGGGCAATGTGTAAAGCTATGAGAGTGAGATTATATGTGCAATGGAAACTTAGGATGTTGGAAATTCCAGGAACATGAATTATCTTCTGAGGAAAGCCACATGTCATGAGCAGAGCCAGGCCAAGAAAGAGGCCACATGGGCTACAATCAGCAAGGCCTTAGGACAGGGCTACTCAAACCCTTTGGATCACACCTCATCACAAGTTCTTCCCATGGAGTTGCAGGACTTAATGTATGCCCTGCTGGGTTTCATTCCTGCTTTGGTTTGATATCACTTTATTCCCCTAGTCCTCATCTTTGGAGCGGGACTGCTTACCCTGTGCAACTGTGGATTGAAAGTGTTTAACTTTCTTTTTTGTTTCTTATTGTGACTCACAATAAGTTTGCCTTGAGTGTCAGAGGAGACAGACTTTTCAGCAACGCTGGAACTATTAAGACTTTGTTAACTTTTAGAGATGGAGTAAATGCATTTTACATAATGAGATAGACATTAGCTTTTGGGA
The DNA here is from genome assembly GCA_004363535.1 of Dasyprocta punctata. NCBI lineage: Eukaryota > Metazoa > Chordata > Mammalia > Rodentia > Dasyproctidae > Dasyprocta > Dasyprocta punctata. The sequence continues at coordinate 34,864 of RJWM01001655.1, read as the reverse complement.
GCCAGGGTGGAATGCTATTATTTACATATAAAATGACCCCCCCAAAGTCTTGAGTTCAGAGGAAAGGCCTGGTCAGAATGGATGGGTCATTAGGGGAGTGACATGCAAAGGTATATCCTTTTACCTGGCCCTTCCTGTCTGTCTGTGTGTCTCTCTCTCTGTCTCTCTCTCTCTGCATCCTGGTTGCCATGAGTGAGCAGCTTTACTCCTCCATTCACCATGCTATTTCTACCTCATAACCAGCCAATTATGAACTGAAATCTCTGAAACTGCGAGCCAAAATAAACTTTTCTTCCCTTAAATTGAAAGTGTCAGGTAGTTTGTCCAGCAGCAGGAAAACTGACTAATGCAATCCCTCAACTCCCTTCCTCTCGACCCCTGGGTCCCCCTCCCCCTCTCTCCTCTTGTATCTCCTTCTCATCCTAAACCCTATTCCTGCTGACCTTTGACTTCTCCTCAGCTTTATCTCCCAACTGTGCCAAACACAAATGGGTCAGAAATTGTACTTAGCAAACTGGAAGGACAGTGGTTGGAGTACAAGCAGGAAAACACAAAAGAAGCTAAGCCATCCCTCTTCTCACCACAAGCAGTTAGCAGGCAAATGGACAACTGTCAATGAAGGATGGACTATTACATGGACACGTACGTTAAAAAGAAGTAAACATTTGAGAGACCTATATTTGCTTGTTTTTAGCTAAAGAAAAAAAAAACACTGTAATGATGTGGAGCCTAAAATAGTCATCCAAAAGGCAAAAACAGGACAAACATCATAGAAAGGGTTTAAACATGTGGAAAGTTAAAAAGTTGGCTTTGGATCATAATTATCAAGTCTGGATTTCTCAGCATGACAGTTGCTTACGCTTTCCTCATATTTATTCTTTACCCAAGCAAAGAGGCAAAGCAAAAAAGGGACCAGGAGCAATACCCATCAATCTTTAGAGATGAAGATTTAGAGACTACAATATGAGACATACTCTAAGTTATAAAGGAAGAGGTACATTATTTATTATGGAGAGATACCAACCTTTAATCTATGAAACCTCCATCTGACAAGATCAAAGAAAAAGAAAACCATCCTATCAGACAGTGAGTTTAGCAATGATACAGTGATAACACACACTCCATTACCTGTAGGGGCCTGCGTGTCCGCCTTCCTGCTTTCCTGGGTCCCCTTCTGTGCCCAGACGTGAAATATGTACTCCATGCCTGGCTTCAGGCCTGTCAGGATGGTGCTCCTCTGTTCCTTCCCTACTGGGACCTCCTTGGTCTCTCCATCAGCAGAAGTATAGCTCACCACATACCTATCAATGGGGGCCTTCACAGGGTCCCAAGAGACAGTGACCATATTCTCTGTCACCTGGTCAGTCACCAGATTTTTAGGACTGTCAATGTCTGAAAGAAATATGTTGGAAAAAGCCTTAACTCAAAAGCTATGGAAGACACATCCACTACCCCATCATCCTGATTTTCTTTTTTTAGAGTCTTCAGCACAAAGCAAAGGGATTCCTACTCTGGGTCTCTAGTAGAAGTCAGGAAAAAGGGGAAAAAGTAGCTTCTGGTTCTCAATTTCAAAGGAGGAAGTATTACAAACTTCGAACCCTTTCGTGGCTTTCAGCTCCCTAAAATGTGGGAAAAACAATGCCTTCTTAGTAGCATATGACTTATTAAGGCTGCCCATTAAACATCCAAAATGATGTCAGAATACCTAATTTATCATTTTATCAAGGGTTACTTCACTGGTGAGTACTTTAAAATTGAAATAACCAGATCCTATATCTTGGCTATATATGCTAAAAACATTGCTACTATAATTTACTTCTCCCTACTGGTAGCCAAGTGGTTTCATGAACCTCATCATTATCAGAGAAAAGAAGCCCACAGAGAACACTTCTCAAGCTCACTGCCAGCCTTGCATCTTTCAGATTCTAATATGGTGGAAAAAGCCTTAACTCAAAAGCTATGGAAGACTGAATCTCTCATCTCAGGCCAAACCTTTGGTACCATGCACACCTCCATCCACACACTCACTTCAATTCCAATTGACCATGTCTCTCTAGTTACCTGTGGGGGCCTTAGTGTTGGCTTTCTTGCTCTCCCGGTCCCCCTTCTGGGCCCACACATAGACTTTGTACTCCACACCTGGGCTCAGTCCAATCAGGTCAGTGCTGGTCTTCTCTTTAGCCACTGGAATCTCCCTGGTCTCTCCATTGGCAGAGGTATAGCGCACCACATACCTATCAATTTCAGCCTCCACTGGGTCCCAGGAGACAGTGAGTGTATTTTCTGTTACTCTATCAGTCACCAGGTTTGCTGGGCTATCAATTTCTTTAGGAAAGATACAAAAGAAGAGGGTAGCTTTTATCACCTTGGAGTTCCTAAAAAGCCAGCACAGATACAGCCAAAATGATGACCTTGATAAATTTCATTCTGCTATATGCCAGTGTTTGAGTTGAATTATGGGTTTAATTAAGCAAGTGGTCAAAAATTCCAAGAATGGGCTATTAGCATTTAATGCGAAGTAGTTTGCAGATCAAGCCAATATATAGAAGTCAATCAGATCAAGCCAATATATAACTATAGTTTATATAGCTATAAACTTTTCCCACAAGTTGCTTTTAGATAAAAAGAATTGATTGTCATATACAAATTTCTCCTTTACCCAGCAATTACATAGCATACTTTCATTCACTTCCTAACTCCTTGGAACTGAAAACAATTATATTTCAATGAATATCTGCATCTGCTCTAACTTAATGTGGTTTAAAAAAAGATCCAGTGAAAAATGCTGTTTGGCACCATCCAACCAGAAGATAGGGATCTTCAATATGAAAAGTGGTGCTTCAAACCTTAGTGTGTGGCAAGTTTCAACCTGTTCAGAGCAGTCAATCAGTTGTGAGCTACAGTTGAAGGAAGGTATGTTTCAAAGTATGCCATAAATCATGAATCACGAAGTATTATCATGTAATTGTGTCAATTTCAATTGGGTTCACATCATCCTACCACTTCAGATTGCAGTTTTTTAAGAAATGTCATCACAGGAAATGAAACTTATCTTTATGATTATGATTCTGAGACCAAGATTCAGAATGAAATTCTTCCAACTTCTTGTGTGAAAAAAACACATCAATCAAGATCCAATATAAAGTGATGCAGATTGTGTTTTCTGGCCATGATGGAATTGTGTGAGCTGAGTTTGTACCCGGGGACACTACAGGAAACTCTGAATAGTACAAGGGATTTATTAGAGAACCTAAAAAACAGTGTGTGTAAAAACACAGCCTGAGAAATGGACAAATGGTTTCATCCTTCCTCACAACACTTGCTATCACACTTCACTTCTGACATGGCAAATTTTTATCCAACAAAACACTACAGTGTGTCCTCATCTAACTCATCCACTAGATCTGGCACTGTGGGACTTCCAGCCCTCCCCAAAATGACCATGTAAAGTAAATGTTTTGAATCAATCCAGGACATTGAAGCAGCCACAAGTGTGCAACTAAAGACCCTCATGAAAGAGGACTCCTACAGCAGCTTTGGAAAGTGGCAAGAATGATGGGCTAAGTATGTTTGAAGCGGGGGCATTGAGGGAGATCAATGACAATGGTTTTTCACTGTAATAATTTTGTTTCTAATTTAAACATTCGCTGTATGTTTTGATCACACTTCATATTACTCCTAAGGAAAGTGCCCTGTGAGTGGGAGCTGTCAGTTCTTTCCATGTAAAACATTATGTCTGTGGCAAGAGATCCAGGAGAGTTTTCAGTTGATGCTATCTGAGATCTGGACCAATAAATATAAATCCCACTTGTGGACTCTATGTTCCTATGTGTCTCAACTGGATTAGAACCTGGCCTCTGCCATTTACTGGCTGCCCACATGCGGCAAATTATGTAATTTAAGTCTCCGTTTCTTCACTTCTACAAAAAAGGAAATATTACTACCTACCTCATAGGCCATGATGAATACTAAAAGAGATACTGCATTGTAAATGTTTATATGAGTTGTTAGTATAATGGCATTTGACATGTGCAATGATACTTCATTCTCAAAGCATAAACCCTTAGAGTAAAATAATCCAAGTCGTCTAGTATATAGTTAGAAAATGATATGTCTTTATCACTCTGTTTCAAAGACCAAGTCCTAAAAAAACTGATCTTTCTGGGAAAGCAAATGCACTTCAGTCCTGTACTCCGTTTGCCAAGCACAGTGGTCCAGCTCGGTGGAGCATGTACCCAAGGGAGACAAACGGCCTCAAGGATCATAGGGTTCAGGGTACACTGCAGACACCCGTGATACAGGGACAAAAGACTGAGCTCCTGAGACTCGGAGTTGGTTTTAATGCTCCAGCCTCATCCTTCACTCTTGAACCACTTCACAGATCTGCCCGCCCCAAAAAGCACTTGCAATTCTCTCACCCTCCATATTCTTACACCCGAGGCCTCTGTACACACTGCTTCCTCTGCTAACTCCCACCCATCCATCCAGGCTCTGGTCAGATGGCCCCTCCTCCCACTGCCTGCCATGACCCCTCTCACACCTCAGGCTTTTGCTGCCATCTTTTTTTTCCCTTAGGTTACCATAGATGCAGGAGTATCCATTTCCTTCGGATCATAACTCAGCGTACTTCGTATTTTTTCACTAGTCTCCTCTACCCAGAGGATTATGAACACCATAAAGACACGGGCATGAACTCTGTTTCTTATCTTGAAACCAGCTCCACGCCCAAACCCTTCCCCCTGCAGCAATACCACATCCCTAGTAGTGGGCTGGTGTACCTGAAAGCAGAAAAAATGTTCTCTAATACAACCTCCATTGTCTTAGCAATTCTGATCCACATGCTCTTTCTTTTCATAATGCTAAAAAAAGAAAAAATCCTAATAAACTTAAAGTCATGTATAAGGTAAACCAGGAGGTGGCACTCTGTAGCTCACTAGCCAAAATCTGAATCACTGCAGACCACTCATTCCTTCACTGAGATAAAACCTCACTGAGTCTAAGTTATCTAGGCTGGGCTTAAACTTGCAGACCTCTGCCTCAGCCTCCCAGACTGCTGGGATTACACTTCAGATCTTTAGAAAAGCTTTATTGGAATCTAGTCATCCCAGTTCATTTACATGTCACTTACTGTCTGTGGCTAGTTTCATGTTTTCTTGGCAGAGCAGAGAAGCTCAACAAAACATTTTGGTCTTCAAAGCTAAAAATGTTGGTTTACTCTGTAATCCTTTACAGAAAGTTTGCTGATCCTGATTTTAAACAGACTTAGGTCTCATTATCCTCGCTGTCAAGTTCTCTCCTTGCCTGGAGAACAGATCAATTCTTTGAAGCCTACTGGAACCCAGGAGGCTGTGCAACACAAAATACTACAAAGACAAAACGCCATTCTAAGAAATTCATCGCTATCACTAACATAGCACTTGCTGTGTATCAGGGACTTTATATGAATCAACTCATGTAACCCTCCCCAAAGCTCTGTGATGCAGAGACACTTGTGCACTACTTCACAGACAAGAAACTGAAGAACAAGGGTGAAGGAACTTGCTCAAAGCTACTCAGCTAACAAATGGCAGAAGTGGGATTAAAATCTGGACAGCCAGGCTTCTGAAACCTATTATTAGCTATGGACCCACGTCTCTGAAAGTCTATATATTCGGTGTCTAGATAACAATTGAATCCTTTCCCTCTGATTTCCTGTCAAGTGTTTTGGAACCTGAAGTAGGCACCAAGAACAGGCTGCTGTGAATTCAGGGAAGCAGCAGGGGAAGTTTAAGCAGGAAGAATGGCCAGACCAGGACACCTGTAGGCACAAGGTGAGCAGAATGAGTGGGGGAAATAAGGAGAATCTTAAGTTTCTGAAAATGTAAAGGCAAAATCAGTACATTTGGTGACTGTTGACTCAGAGGATGCAAACTATTTCTGTGGTCTGAAAAAGAGCTCCGGATTATATTCAAAGCACCTACACAGCCACTACAAACTGAGGTAAGTATTCGAATTCCCTGTCAGTGTGACATTTTGAGTTTTCAAGTTCAAAACATGAAAATAAGAAAGTGTTGCTCTATTCTAAAAGAGGTGCGTATGGAATTCCAGCCCAAACAAGAATGACCTTCTGTTTCAAATAAAAAGCCTAATCTCTTCAGTTTTAGGTGAGGAAAAAAAGACAAATAATCATAATTATGAAACTGAGAATTGTCTTTACAAATTTCCCCCATTCCTACAAACCAAAGAGCTCATGTCAAGCGCAATGACCTCCAGATTCAAAATCAGCCTTCTCCTTTCCCTGAGGAAACCTGTCACGCTTCCATTCCTCCATTACCTGTGAGGGCCTTGGTGTCAGCTTTCTTGCTGCCCTGGGTGCCCCTCTCAGCCCACACATAGACTTCGTACGCCTCTCCCGGCTTCAGGCCAGTCAGGGTGGTGCTGCTCCGGTCCTTGGGTACTGCGGTCTCCTTGGTCTCCCCATCAGGGGAGATGTAGCGCACCACATATTTGTCTATGTCAGCTTTCACTGGGTTCCAGGAGACTACTGCTGTGTCTTCTGTCACTTGATTAGTGACCACATTGGTTGGACCATCAATTTCTTCAGAAAAACACATTAAAAAAATTAGACAGAGCATTTGGCTGGTCCAGATCACAGATGCTTTAAGATCTACTTCATCTGGGTAGCCTCAACCAGCAATCTGCACAAGGCAAGGGGGTCTCTCCATCATTCACTGACAGGTGGCCATCTGGCCTCTAAGAAAGGGCTCCCTGATGAACAAAAGAATCCACTGTATTTTCAGATCACTGAGCACATTACAGAAAACTCCTTCAGGTATAGCCCCTTAAAGCGTAACCACTTCAAATGAGCCTACCTTAGACAGACAAATAGAATCCATCTAATTCCTCTTCCAGCAAACCACCCAGCAAGTTTTCAAGAGTGTTTACTGTTCCCCTTTCAAATTTTCCTCAAACCAAACCAACTCACCTCTCCTATCTAGTCCTTCTAAATTTTAGCTTCTAGACTTGACAGTCATGTGTGTACAAAGGTCTTTCCTTTCCTTTTATAAATAAAAATCCCCAAAGTAACAATTCATTGCACATCCATGTGCCAAGGAATAAAATGGCACTCAGCACTCATGAATGAATCAAATGGTCAGAAATCCCTGCCAGTGTGGCATTTATATTCATAAAAACTAACCCAGAACAATATGCGGCCATATCCTAAACACACATGTGCTTTCCAGCAACATATCCATGGCCTTAAAAACCCCTAAACTTTTTCACATATGTTCCTACTAACCCAGAGGTTCTAAACTTTTGTCAATATCTGCTAAGTACCACCACTAGATATTCCACTTTAAAAAGTCTTGGGTAAGTTCTGGCATCTCTATTTTTAAAAATGAACTTTCAAGGGCCAGAGACATAGCTCAGCAGCACAGCACCTGCCTGGCAAGCGCAAGGCCCTGAGTTCAATCTCTGGTTAAATAAATAAATAAACTTTCAAAACTGTCAAGTAGCCAGGTATAGTGGTGCGTGCCTGTAATCCCAGCACTGGGGAGGCTGAAATAAGAGGATCATTGTGAGTTCAAGGCCAATCTGCACTACATAGGGAAACCCTGATCCAAGAAAAAAAAGAAAACAAAACAAAGCAAAAGAAAAAAAGGAAAGAAAAGAAAAGAACTCTTAAGTAACTCTGATACATATTAAAGTTTGGAAACCTCCAACTTAATACACATTATCCCAAGTTCATCCATGTACAATATATTTCCTGGACCTGACATTTATTCTTGTTATATTTTTGTTTTATAGATTTTGTTTATATTTAGTCTTTTTCAATACCACCTTTTCAGGTTGACTTTCTGGTCCAAGTTTTTAGCATTGGAGAGCTTTATAAGTAAGCCATCTGAGCACAGCTACTGATAAACACGCTAAACAGAACAAAGCTGGGGCATTCCACCCAAGCCTCCCTGCTCACAGACCAGCATCCTCTTGGCAAAAGACACACAAAACAGCTCCTTACTCTCAAACACCTGAACATTTTCCTCCTTCCCCATGCTGTTCTTGGCCTTTTGGTCAAGGGCTCTACTGAGAGAAGGTTTAACTTCACATAGTCCCGTTTTGTACCATCAGCTTCAACGCACCTTTCTCACACACACCTTTCTCAAACACAGTGTTTTATTTGTATGTGAAGATGAATTATGTTCCACCACCAGAGGCGGTGAATATTTCATTCAGTAAATCAACTGCCCATACACTGAGCATATATTAAGTGTCTGGTGCTTTTTACACCTTCTCTTATCAAATTCCAATTCAATTTCAAATTTAGAAAAAAATATAAGGCACTTAGCAGATTTCATATGTACAAGTTCAGAAAATCAATAAGGGCTACCACTTTTAGACCAACAGCTACTGCCAATCAGCTCGTTATAGGCATCATTAACTTCTTCCACAGTCACCAAATGTCTACCTAGCGCTGGGGATTCAGTGTCACGAGTAAAACTTTGTACCCACCAAAAAAAAAAAAATGTTGGGAGTTATCTCCCAACACCTTAGAATATGATCTATTTAGAAATAGTCTTTACAGAGATAATAAAATTCAAATGAAGTCATTAGGGTGAACCCAATCCAACATGACTGACATCCTTGTAAAAGGAAAAAAAAATGGACATAGACACAAACATGCAAATATAAAGACACAAAAGGAGAGGAAAGCCCCGTGGTTTGATGTACCTACAACTCAAGAAACACCTAAGTTGTCCACCGCAGGTTAGAAGATGCAAGAAGGGATTCTCCCGCCAGCCATCAGAGGGAGCCCTGGGACACCTTGATATCAGAACTCTAATCTCCACAGCTGTGAACAGAAATTTGTATTGTCTGAAGCCACCCAGGTTCTGGTACATTGTTAGCACAGCTTTAGGAACTAATACAACCAATAACCAAAGACTCTCTTATGGAGCTTTATCTCCCCTTAGGAGGAGATAAACAGTACACAAGCAGTACAGTATCACGAGGACAGTCATGACGCCGTAAAGAGATGACACAATGAAGAACATGGACTAGAGATGTAACCCAGTGATGGGCCGTGGGCTTAGCATTCCCTAGATTCAATCGCCAGCACCAAAAAGACAAAAAAAGAAAATGAGAAGCAAACGATATTCGTGACTTTTGGTAAGGTATTCAGGACAGATCTCTCCCATTGAAGGGGTTACATCTGAACAAAGACCTAAATGAAATGAGGCAGCCGACCAGGTGCAGTTTTGAGGAAATTCATTCTAGGCAGAAGGAGCAGCGAGTCCATAGGTCCTGTTTCATCTATGTAGACAACAGCAGTAGGCCAGTGTACCAGAACAGAGGAAGTCAAGCGGCTAGCGACGAGGCCAGCAAGGTGAGGGCAGAGTGGAGACAGAGGGCCATGGGAATGACTTCGGCTTTTAACCAAATGAGATGAGAAGTCTCTGGGATTTTGAGAATGATGCGTTCTGCCTTGTATGATAAAAAGACCCCTCTAGCTGCTGTGCAGACTACAGCAGGTTAAGAGTGGAGGTCGCCTAGATTACTTGATAGTTTATGTGCAAGGTAGCAGACACACAAACAACTGTAGCAGGGAGGAAGGTCATGGGAAAGGCTGGGTTTGAGGATGTGCAAAGGTAATGCTGTCAAAATCTGCTGCTGGACTTGACGTGGGGTACAAAAAAAATGACATGTTGGTTTGCGGCCTGAGCGATTTGAAGACTGGAGTGACCATTTACAGTGATGGGGATACCTGAGGGAGGAAAGTTTGCAGTAGGGGTAGAGACAGGAAGGGACAAAGAGTTTGTTTTGAGACGTACGAAGTAGTAGAGGCAAGAGTTAAACCAATTCCCATCTATTACACGTTTCTACTTTCTGCCACTGCATCCTGAGCTGCGCCATCACTAGCCTGTTTGCATGGAATCACCACTAAGAATAAGTATAAATAAAGTGTGATCTGTAATCTGAAATCCAGCAACCACAGTAAATTAGAATTTGGAGAGGTAACTAAGGAGAGAAAATGATCTTGACCTGTTGGTTCTGGGAGACAGACCCCGGGTACACGCCACTGGCAGAGCAAGTGTCAAGGGAAAAAAAGAGTGGACAAGCAGGTTGCAGACACCCGCAGGGCCCCATCCAGGGCTGCAGGAGGTTCAGGCAAGGACGTTTAGGTGAAAGCAGGCACAGGGCCGGGGATATAGCTCAGCAGCACAGCACCTGCCTGGCAAGTGTGAGGTCGTGAGTTCAATTCCTGGTAGGAAAGAAAGAAAGAAAGAACAAACAAATGAACAATAGGGAAGACTCCCTCCCTACACTGTTTCCCCCTCTGTTCAAGATGCTGCACATGATAGGGAAGGGATGACAAGAGTCCTCCAAAGGCCGTACCTCAGTCTGGGGAAACGAATGATGAACTGGGAATGGGAAAGTAAGGGCGAGAGAAGAACAGTGCAAGAGCATCCTAACCCCCTGCTCCTGAAGTCCCTGGCCCTCACCCTTTCCAAAGTGGCCCACATCTGTACAACCCAGAGTGCCTCGCACCTCCTCGCCCTGCCCCAGAGCAGTGCTCACCCCCGAACCCCCCAGGCCCTGGCACGGGTCCCCAACTCGGCAGGGTAGACGTTGCCTATGTGTGCTGAGAGGCCCAACATGTCCACACAGGCAGACTGAGCAAAGAACAGTGAACTCCGGACCACCTTTCTTTCTACAGCCCCAGAGCACTGGAGGGACGGAGCAAAGCCAGGAAAAAAATTTCTGGCTATGAAAAACAGGAAGACAAAACAGAATCACCCCATGCCATGTATGATGGGAGACAAGGAAGTTTGACTCAGACAGGAAACATGACTTCGCCAAGCTCACAGAGCCAGCTAGAGGCAGAGCCAGCCTAGAACCAAGGGCTCTCTCCACACGTCCGCTCTCCTTTTCTCAATTCCCTAACAATGACTTAGACCCGAAGGCAGCTCTGCACAGAGCTGGTCTCCTTGACTTTCAGGACAATAAGGAAATGCTGAGACTTAAGAATGGGGAAAGAGCTCAGAGATGTAAACTCCCCACAATATACCAACTCTATAACACCAACACCTCCCTCTACAGCAAGAAGGGATATGCAGATCATTAAACAGTTTTTCCACAGCAAAAGTTTCCCAGTAGCTGCAGAAGCTGGCCAAATCATAGATGAGCCACAGCTGTACCTCCAACTACAAGACAAGCGCTCTCCACCTCAGCCTGATTTCCTCATCAGGCTGCAACTTCCTACCTGTTGGACATTAGCAGCTCTGCTAGATCTTTCTTGGAGTTATTCAAGATCAGAGAAGTCAGAGAAATTTAAAGCAATAACTGTAAGATTTATTTTTTATACACAGCCTTTGCACTGAGCTACATCCCCAGCTTGTTTTTATTTTTATTTTGAGACAGGATCTCACTAAGTCATTAAGTAACCCAGGCTGGGCTCAAACTTGTGATCCTCCTGCCTCAGCCTCCCAAAGTGCTAGGATTACAGGTGTGTGCCACCACATCTGGTTTTTAAAATTTACCAGACTTGATAGGTGACTTCCTTTTGAGTACATATGTTAGTTAAAAGAAAGGTGAGCCCCAACCCAAAGAGATCTAAGTTGTAAAACATGAATGTGTAGAAGAGGCTAATTAGAAGCTCTGTTTGCATGAAGAAAGTTTGTTCCACTTTATGACAAGGTTCACTATAGGGTTGGGGAAGGAATGGCTGTCTTCAGTCTACACTGAATCTATGCAGATATGAGCTTGGGGTCAAAGATGGAATAGGTAGTTCCTATCCTACTGATTTGAAGGTGAGTTCAAATCACCTTAAACTAGTTACCTACCTTAAACTACCTTAAAGATGCCTTAAACTGCTGTACCCATGCATTCCATTGGCTTGTTTTCAAAGACTTCCCATGATGGCAACAAAATTATTCAAAAGGCACCATTAGTAGAAAATGTGCTTAGCGAGATCAACCCTTCTTCCTGCTCTCCTCTAGCTCTTCTTTTGGAAAGCTTTGTTAGCAACTGTACTCTCAAGTGAATTAGAATTCAAGTGGTAGCTCAGCTATTCACTAGCTCACCCTGAGTCTCCTAAGCTCTGTGGGCTTCAATTCTCTTATCTATAAAATGAAATAATACTCAAAATACTATTCTAAGGACCACAGGTATGATATATGAAGTTTCACAATACAGAGAAGCCCTCTAGAATACAATGGCCATTCACATGATAAAGATCATGGTCTGAGACTGAGCCCTCATCTTCTCTTATCAGATAGTGTCAGCACTGAACTGAAGTGAACTGAATTATAGGACATCTAGTTGATGTCTGATGGAGAATTACTTGGTACATGGGGAAAGTCCCCACACACAGTTTGGGAATCAGAGGTGAATTGTTCTGTCTTTTATTAACTACATAAGAGAAGAAGAAGTATTTATCTCTTCCAAAGAGTAAAACTGTGAAGGGCTTTACCTTTTGGCTAAACCCAAAGGCTCAGATTTGTACAACATGCATTCAGCTCCAAGCTCTGTCATTTTCTAGGCGGTGATCCTAAGCTTAACTTCTCAAAGCCTTAGTTTTCTCATGCATGACACAAAAATAGTAATACCTACTCTGCAGAATCCCTGTGAAAACTAAATGAGATAATTTTTGAAAAATGCTTAGGAAGTATGATGCCTGGTACACAGTAAACACTCAGTTCACAGCTATAGAGAAAATCACTGGAAGCAAGGAAATACTTGGCATTTTCCAACTCTCTGAAACTTTTCATTAGTCCACTGTTCACAGGCAACACAACCTATATTGTCTGCTTTATAAATTACATTACATCTTATACTTCAAAACTACCCAACTATAACATTCGTACTCCAGATATGCAATCTGATAAGTAGGCAAAATAGTGAACTCAACTCTCCCGCCTCCTCCCACCACCTCCGCTAGCTACTTCCAGGACTGAATTGAAAAGAGCTAAAACAACTTTCAAGTGAGCCTCAAAACTCAGAGATCCCATCAAGGCTCCAAGGATTATCCTCTACCAGTTTTCCTTGCATTCTACATCCCAGGTTCCCAGCCTGGGGCAGGCAGGAGCAGAGTTATTACAGGAGGCTCACAATTCAATATGGGCTCAAGCAATGGTAAAAAACTAAGTTACAAAGATGTCTTTTCTATACGTCAACAACATTTTCAAATTTGGCTCTGCTTAATAAATTGCCAGTTATAATTTATAGCATTCTGCCATTATCTATTTTCTCAATATACAAATGCTAACCAAACCATCACTCCCATGTCAGGATCTTTAATATCTTTTGACCTTTCACAGCAGATTGTCCAAGTGTGGACATCAGGAAAAAACACAGTGCATCAAGAGAAAGAAATCAGAGACCACCTGTCCTTAGCTATATCCCCAGGCCGAGGTGATGAACACCTTAAAACCAGTGATTGAAATAGGTAAAAAAATTAAGATGTCAGAAATCATCTTTTCCCTTAACATCAAGGTTCTAGGGGTGATTTTCTAGAGTAAGAAAAATTTGAAATAGAAGTTTGCCTTGCCCTGCCTCAGAATAGATGTTCATACATGAAGGGGTAGCACCTCTCTACATGTAAATCCCAGAATTTTCATTCAGAAAGGAGTCATCCAAGAAACACATGAGAATAAGAACATAAGTAAACATCCACAGTGCCCCCAAATAGCTTACCTGTCCTGCCATTCAGGAGAATCGGTTTGCCCTCCAGATTTCCTCTTATGGGGACAACGGTGATCTTGTAGTCTGTCCCAGGCTCCAGACCTGGAAATAAGCAGCCAATGCTGGACGTGAGGACAGACGCTGGACCCATTTACAGGATGGCTCTTTCCCTGCACCTTTCCTGTGAGGGGTAGATGGCGGGTTCTGCTCTTGTAATCAGTGAGACATGAGGTCCCATCGAGGGGGCTGTCCACTGCAGGAGGACCGGGAGAGATGAGCCCCAGGTGGTGGACTGTGTTTTTTTGTTGGGTCATTCAGAACTTACTTTTCAACTTTATTTATAGCCCCAATGTTTTCCTGCCCCCCAAAATTATCTTCTCTTAAAAATTCCTTTCCTTTTCATTATAGTAGCCTAGATTTTTTCCTCCTTTTCTTTTAAGTTATTTCTCTGTAGAAGCAACATGAATGGATCTTCCTTATGGCACAATATTCAGGCTCCACTGCTAAAAAGGCAGTCAAACAGCAGTATGCTTAGGGTACCCACTCATCCACTCCATAAGTGTGGAGAAGGCCAAGAGACGTTCTCTCAAGAAGGAACGGGGGCAGTAAATGGCAGAAAAGGATTCAAGGACGGTTTAACGTGTGGCAAATAACCCTCAGGGCCCTCAGTTTCATGGACTACTTTCAAAGCACTGTGCCTGACTGGGTACTTGTGATTGTGTATGATTTATTTAAAGAAGGCCCTGAAAATTGCATAAATTTCGAGCATTATAAACATGACCCGCCCTTGTGTCTTTCTTTCCTGAGTTTCAGCTCTTAGCAGACTTAGCTCAGAGTCCCCACTCCAAGCCTTCTGACATGGTCTTCTGGCTTCATGCTCAACAAAGCAATCTCAACCCTCTCCTTACACTACAACACACACACACACACACACACTCCCCCAAAAGGAAGGTCTGTATGCTACCAAATCCTTCCTCATACACAGACAGGGTCTTACTTGGGAGAACATTTCAGAAGTGTGCTGTTAACAAGGTGCCCTGGGAGCCCAGCTCTGGGATGCTGGAACAGAGTCTGCAGGCCTCAGTGGCAGGCCCACGTCTGGCAGTCTCAGAGGCAGGGTTTGAGTGTGATGCCGAAGGTCCCGGGAGCCTCTGTGCACTCTGTCCCCACCTCAGCACCCAGAGCATCATCTCACACCCCCTTGGTCAGCTCTTACCAGTGATGTCATATCGGCTCTTGGGTTCATGGCTCTTGGGTACAGTGACCTCAGCCACCTCATGCCCTGTTAATGGGCCATATCGCAGCTTGTAGTAGTCCACCTCAGTTGGGGGATTCTCCCACTCCACATCAAGGGAGTTCTCAGTCTCTTCTGTCACCCAGGCAGTGCCAACCACAGCAAGATCTAGGCCAGGAGGATCAGAGAAGGCAAGAGAAAGTGATGTGAAACAGGTTTTGAAGATGTGAAACAGGTCATCAATACCAACTCAGCTCCCTCCCTGACCCACTGGGAGCTGGCTACAGCCCCAGGACATAGAGCTTAAGAGGGCTCAGAGCCACCCAAGTAGCAACTAGCTGTTGTTTTCAGATTCTCCATAGAAAGAAACTATGTTCTGGGAAAACCTCTGCTGCCCTATGCCATCAAGTGCCATGCAGCTCTTCTTGCCTAAGCTGACTATGGGCAAGCCTGAGCCATGGCCCTTGGACCAATCATGCATATCACCCGGCCAGGACTCAGGTTGCTCTAGCCAATGCCCACCCTTTGGTTACCAAATCCCGGCCCTAAGAGACAACCTCAGGGTTTTCCATGTAAAGTTGGGGACATTTCAAGTTTTCTATACCAGCTCCTTCTTCCATGACTCAAACTATAGCCCTTTCCCTAAAATTCACCACCAAAGATTGACCGAAGGCAAAAACAATAAAGTAGGCAATGTTTAACTTGGTTTTCCTATGTATCCTCCGTGCCTCTTCTACTAGACTTCAGTATTCCCACATCTTGTACTTGTGCTGCCTCATCTGTCTATTCTATGAATAAGAAGTTATCACACATCTGTATCCATAGTAAAGAACTTAGAGCTAAATGTCTGCCCTTCCACTTGGAAAAAAAAACATGAAATCATAATAATTAATACAAAGAAACACACTTCTGCTGCTGCAACTCTAGGGAAGCGCAGTACTAGAAGGAGGGCAGTACTGGGATCTTTGAAGAGCACTTTGAATTCCAACAGCTGTATCCCAGGCTAATGATGAAGGTTGGCCTGGAAATTTGGAACAGGGAAGGCTTAAGTCCCCTAGATTTCCAGCCCTGTCCCCCTTGCTGTCTCATCTCCATCGTAACTTTCTGGAAGCATTTCTGCCCACTCTGGCTGACCACTGGTCAAGGAGTGGGACAGGAAACCAGTACATCAGGCATGGTGTGAACCCACTGATGTCAAGGTTCCTCAGGCCCCAGTGGCCCTAATTTTCCGTTATGGATAAAGAACTTCTTTGCACCTTTCTTTTGAAGCATTTCCTTTCACTACCAGCTTCTGCCTGTTAACTCTCCCTCCCCATTCCGTTTCTAGATTTCCTGCAAAGATGCAATTCCCTGAGGATCAAGTGAAGAGGAGAGTAATGAAGGCGACTGAAGGGTTGGAGAAGAGTCCTATGTGGTTTAAGAGAACCAGGAAGGATTCACAAATGAAAGCACAGGGATTTGATGAGAGTGTTCAAGATTATGATAGGGGATAAGCACTGCTCAGTCGAGCTTCTCCTAGGAGGGAAAATAAAGAACTGGTTTAACTTGAATCATATTAGACAGAAAGACAAACTTCAGAGTAACAGGATTTTATAAGTCTCAGAGGGGTTGCGAAGACTTTCAGGACACGTGTCCATGTCCGTCCCTGGGAGGCTGGACACTGTCCTTGCTTGATGTAGACACAGACACAAACAAAAGTGGAGGAAGGAGCAAAGCAGCCCCTCTGGCCAGGAGCTGGCCTGGCTCTCACGGCTTGGTGTTCTCCCCTGGACAGAAACCATTTCAACATCAGCATCAGACAAGGCCACTCCGCGACCACACTAGATCAAGACAAAAACGAGCCTCTTCTGTGACCACGGCTGGACAGAAAATCATGGCTATTGGTCCCACTCATGGCCAAGCATCCCCTCTCCTGACTAATGGCAATGACAGCTACTGCTTTCCAATTAAAGTTTCAGCCTGCCTCCAAATGAGATTTGCTAAGATACCTAGCATAGAATTAGCCCACTTCTTGACAGCATCCAGTTCAAACCAAATTCCTGCTTCCTTAAATCTTCCCCTAAATTAGCTAACCCAACCCCAAATTCTATAATCACTCCATTCCTGCACCCTCTTACTGGGGTGCCCCCATGATTTTCCACAGTGTGCACTCTGCCATGCTAAAACAATCAACCCACTTGTTCAACTACAGGGGTGTTTCTGGGGGTCTCCAGCTGCAGACACTGACTCAGGCCCTCACGAACTGTGCCCTCAAGCTGCCAAGTCTCTCTCTTGGTTCCAACACTGTCCATCCCCACTTCACCCTATTTCTGCCTCCAAAATAGGACACACAGCCTGATGTTTCTGCAAAGACAAATGTATGCCAAAGTCCCATCCACCTGGGCCTTTCCCCAGGAGTTCAGGGCAGGATGGAGGTAGTGAATTTTTATCAGTAGGTAGAACTATGCCTGCCACATGGTGGGTACTCGATACAAATGTGTTGAGTGGAGGAATGGATCAGTCTCTCAACTCAATTTCTCCAAACCCATGAGGAGCTAAGCTACTTTAAGAACTTTCATGAGGAAGCCGGGCATGGTGGCGCACGCCTGCAATCCTAGCACTCGGGAGCCCGAGGCAGGAGACTCATTGTGAGTTTGAGAGCAGCCTGGGCTACAAAGTGAACTCAAGGCCAGCCTGAACTGCATAGTGAAACTCTGTCTCAAAAAAGATATAGAAAAAAAAAAAAAGAACTTTCATGAGGAAATAAGACTTTCTACACAGTATAGCTGCTAGGTAGGCACTTTTAGAATAAGCCCCTGTATTCACAAGGGGAACTCTGCTGCCCTTTAAGACTGTTAACTGCCTTCAAAATTGTTAAAACTAGGGCCGGGGATTAGCTCAGCAGCACAGTGCCTGCCTGGCAAGTGTGAGGTCCTGAGTTTGATTCCTGGTACCTGCTCCCTCCCCCAAAAAAAGGTTGTTAAAGCTAAAGGCCTTGAGAGAGATGGACAAGAAACCAGACAAAATGGTCAAATCACTCTGACTCATTCTTTTTCATTATAATACTAAATTCCTCATGCAGTGGCATTCAAATCTGCCACCTTTTTTAGCATGAGATATATGACTCCCAACTGAGCCTGCTCAGGACTGGGTCCATTCCTACATGTGATGAAGAATATTTCCTACATGAATAACTGTCTCAACACAAATTCCTTGCCTTCTTTATTTAGAGGAGAACACTGCTTTTAGAGTTACCTTTGGGCCTCTCCTGGCTTGCTGCAGGTAGTAAGTCTCCCTCAATTATTTTACTTCTTGGTTGTTTCCTGAATTTGCATTAACCAAGATGCAAGTCTACTGCATTGGTGTGGCAGTTAGGGTAAGGCATCCACTTGATTGGCTTTAGAACACACCCAGAGGCAGAGAAAAAGGGAGAAAAGAATTAGAAACCCAAGATGGGAGGAGAGAAGGAAGAGGGGAGAGAAAGAAGAATTGGAAATGGAAGATTAGAGGAAGGGAGAGAGAGAGCAAGAAAGAGGTAGAGAGGGGAGTACCAATCAAAAATTCCCATTTTAAATCTTTCATTTACATCTGTCAGTCAAGTCTTTTGATAGGGGAGTTTAAATTTGGCACTAGGGCAAGGGAGTTTTTGATAGAACCATTGGCCCAAGCCTTATTTCCATAAGGCAGAGATCAACAGATGAATTTTGGGGACTAAAGGTCTTTAACCTTATACTTGGGGCAGCTGTGAACCTTCTCACCAGCTTTATCTTGCCCTGCAGAGTGTAATCTTTTCTGCCTTCAATAAATGTACATTTTTGCTGCCAAAAACACACACACACACACACACACACACACACCCAGGGGACTGATGGAGCCCATTTCTGGGGGTGACTCAGTGTGTCATGCAGGTGAGGCCTTGGGTCTATGTCTGGTCCTCATCCCTTCCTCTCTGGCACTGTTCCTCTGTTCTACTTTCCTACAGGCATGAACTAAGCAGCATTGCTGCTTCACCACACCCTTCCACCATGTTTCTGTCTGGAGTTAACCAACTATGGACTGAATCCCCCAAAACCATGAATCAAATTAAACCTCTCATCCTTTAAATTAGGGGTGTTGGCAGATGTATCCAATGATGGGGAAATTGACTAATACAATTGAGTTAGGTAAGCATGATGTTTCTCCTCCCAAGCACGTTGGTGATACTGGATGTTGCCCTAGAGACCATGTCCTTCCAAACCAGCCTCCACCAGTCCTTGGTTCTGCTATTTCCTCCCCACAAGAACATAATGGAAAGCCTGCAAGTCTCTATCAAATGAATATGGCTTTTTCTAGGTCCAAATACTAACACTTACTTTTTGCCCCATTGAGAATGGGGTGGATCCCACTGACGCTAGACCTAGACTGTCGCACTATCCAAACCCTACCCATACCTCTGTAAATAACCCCTTCTGTAAACTTCCCTGTATGTGTCCTCTTTCCTGCTGAGATGGATCTCATTGATAACGGGCAGCTTTGGCAGCTTCACACCTATGCTTAAACTTGCTAAGTGACCTTGGAGCCTCAGGGAGGGGTGAGGGAGGTAAGTGAATTCTTTGGCTTTGATGGGGGTTTGGGGCAGGGTGCAGCGCAATCTCAGGGATGCTGTGACCTCTTGAACCCCAGTCGGGGAGTTGCCACTACCGGCTTGGAGGACCCAGTAATAAGGGGCAGGGGAGAGAGAAATGGAACTCTTCTAGGAACCTAGGACTGCAGCAACTCTAGCTTTCCGACCCAAAATTAGAGCAATGGCCTGATCAACAGAGACTACTGTGTCTGTGGGGAAAGCAGGAGAAAATAATTAACACAGGGTCCTTCCTGGAAGAGCAGAGGCATCTGGCAGCTTCCTCACCTGTGGTGGCGAGCAGGTGCTGCGGGCTGCTGGAGATGTCTTTCTTCACGTTGCGTAGGGTGACTATGTACTTGGTCCCAGGCAGCAGGCCAGGAATCTCATAGGTGTGCTGCTCCTTGGGCACCTGGATCTGCTTCCCAGAGAGCTCATTCCCCAGGGGATAGTAGCTGAGGAGGTAGTGATCCACGTCGCTGGAGGGCTCCCAACCCACCAGCAGGGAGTTCTCAGTGCTCTTCAGCAGCTGCAGGCCCTGAGGGGGGACAACTGGTGTGGAACAGGGACAGGTGAGAGAGGGTGAGGACCGAGGGGCAGAAATCCCTGCCAGGGAGCAACCACTGAGCACTGCTCCCTGCTTAGCACTGTGATGGCAGGCCGGGAGGGTGCAGGCCGGCAGGTAGCACCCTTCTCGACACACACACTCCAGGAAGTTATGATCTGACTGGAGTCAATACAGACGCCCTGCCTCGCAGTGGTCATTAGATGACAAGTAGGACCAGGGGTCCCCAAGGCTCAAGCCCCAACCAGCAGCATCTGCATCACCTAGGACCTTGTAGAAATGCAAACTCTCAGGCCCTGTGCCTTTGTTTGTGTGTTTGTTTGTTTAGACAGGCTCCAACTAAGTTGCTGAGTTGCCCAGGCTGAGACCAAACTTCTGATCCCCCTGCCTCAGCCTCCCAGAGAGTTGGTATTACAGCCCCGTGCCACCACCCAGCAGTCCGTTTTAAGGAACCCTCCAAAGGATTCTGCTGTAAGCTAAAGGTTGGGACCACTGCACAAGACTCTGTGCAGTTGATAGTTAAACGTGTAGGGGAGACCTCGGGTGGAAGGAAAGTGGCGGCAAGGACGCATCTCTGCCCTCACCCTGGGAGCAGTCGGGCCCGGTGAAGCCCAGCTCGCAGTAACACTCCCCGGTGTCACAGAAGCCGTGGCCGCTGCAGTCCCCGGGACAGCGCCGCTCGCTGCAGTCCTCCGACGTGAAGTCTTCGTGGCAGTGGCAGACGCCGCGCACGCACACGCCGTGGCCGCTGCAGTCCTGCGGGCAGGCGCGGTAGGCGCAGTCGGCGCCCACGTAGGGCTCATCGCACAGGCAGCGCCCGTCCACGCAGCGCCCGTGACCGCTGCACGCCCCGGGGCAGGTGGGCAGCTCGCAGTCCGCACCCTCCCAGCCCTGCTCGCAGTGGCAGCTGCAGGTGTTGAGGGAGAAGGTCCCGTGGCCGCTGCAGTGGCGGCTCGGATCTGGGAGGAAGAGGAGAAAGGGTGGGTGGAGAGTGGGTGGAGGGCGGGATCCTTGCCTGGAGACAGGCTGGAGAAGACCGCTGGCTTTCGGTCTATGGAGGAGGATGGGATCCCCAGGGGAGACTGGGCCCGCCCTTTCCTGCTAGGCGCTTCTCTTTTGCCTAAGGAGCTACACAACCACCTCCATCCTTTCCCCTACCAGAGTGAATTCCCTGGTTCCTTCCATCTGGCTGGTGGTGATTATTCAGTGCCTTTCTGTGAAAGGGACTTATATGCTCCTTTGGTGGCTGGGCGCTGGCCAGGAAGGTGGGCTGAGATCCAGACAGGCGGGAGTCTGTCTCCTCCTGGGGTTCAGGGGACTTGGCTTAGCAAGGCCACCTTGTCAAGTAAGCCGTGTCGATAGCTGGAAAGGTGGACTTCCAGAGGCCGCAGACTAGCTCAGTCTCAATTCTGGGCGTGCGGGTGGGCAAAGGGATTTAACTGAGCGCCCCTCTGGCCCTGCATGCAGTGGGCAGCTGGAGGGCAGGCAGTGCAGATCCTTCTGCTTCTCAGAATACCTGCGTCTCTTCCTAAAGACCCTCCCAAAGCGCAGCTCCTCAGAGCAGATCCACACTGTTTTATTCATGGCCGTGTCCCTGGCTCCTAATACTGTATCTGACATTTCACACGGGTTGATCACCATAGCAGTTCCTTCAGTTACAAAAATGTGTGCCGAAGTAACACTCGCTGTCATCTAATTCAGTCTGGGCAGTTTACGTTTTGAAAAGGATGGGCAGAAGAGACTTTACTATGTAAAAATGAAATTGTAGCACTTTATACCTAATAGCTCCCAACTTCCTGAATATCTACCATAAGCCAGGAATCTAATACCTACATCTCTAGTTCTCAGAATGATGCTAGCTGGTAAAATTATCCTCACCGGATAGCTGAGGGAATGAGAAGTTTGCCCAAAGTCACACTGGGCCCTGCATCTTTCCTCCATAGCCATTGCTTCCCCTTTGAGAAGAGATGGGGCCCACAGATAAGGGGGCCCCTGAAAGCATTCACATTAACCCAGGAGTCTACTCAAGAGCTGCTGGTCCCTGTTCAGGCCTCCAGATGCCCCTGAAACTAGCACCCATCGATAAAGAGAAAGGAGGTGGTCCCCTGGAGAAAACTCCGACTCAGGTGGGAACACCAGACTCAGAGTGCTCATGAGGCTGATGGAGCACCTGGCACATAGTAGGTGCTTCTTAAGTGTTTGTTGAATGAACACCAGATGGGGTACTCACCAGCAGCCCCTTGGCAGCAGCGCTGGACATTACACTGCTCCTTCATCTCTGCCATCTCTTCCTCAAGTTTCTTCACCCGGGCCAGGAGATCCTGGAAGCTATCTGACAAGTCACAGTCCTTCTGCGGCATCTGAAGGCGGATGTTGTGCCTGAAGATGACATTCTGTCCTTCTCCCTCCTCCCCCGTGGCCAAGAGTGAAGTCCCATTATCACTGAGCGAGTGCGGGTCAACCTCCACCTCTACCAGGGGGGACTTGATCACCTCATACTTTAAGTCATGCCTGATGGTGACCTGCTGGTCCTTGTGGCTGCAGTTACGCAGCTCCGGTGTGGCCGGGGCTGAAGTCACCAGGGGCACACAGCCAAGCAGGAGCCCCAAGAGGAAGCCGAAAATCCCCTGAAGACCCATCCTCGGAGAGACGAGCAGACCCTCCAGGAGACCTGTGTCTGGAAAGGTGCAGGAGACAGCCATGAGATTTGCTGAAGGAAATTGGCATTTTTAACAGATTCTCAGAGTCCATGGGAAGCTGAGAAACCAGGAGAAAGAATTCATCCCATCTTTCCTGAGGCTCTGAGCCAGGTGTCTTCCTTCCCTTCCTCATACATTGCCCATTCCCACCTGCTCTCTAAGTGTCTGCCTTTCTGATCGCTTACTGCATTTCAGGCGCTGGCCTGAACGCCCTGCGGATAGAATGGAACGGGCAGGGGCACATTTCTCACTGCCTTGGGACTTGGACAGTGGATAAGAAGCGTCTCCATGTTTGAAAGGAAGCTGCTCTCGTGGAAGGTGGGGGTAAAGTCAGAGTGACCGGGGCGTGGCAAGAAAGAGACAGGTGCCTGACTGACCAGGAGGAATTTAGAGGTGAGAACTTGGCTGGAATGAGCTGCATGGCAGAGACAGGAGGGAGGCCTTGGTGGGAGAGGCCTGCATCTTGGATTTGGAGAGGCCAAGTTTGTGCCTACCAAACAGGGCACGTTAGAGCCTCCAAGAGGGCAGCTGTGCATGGGTGGGCACATGTGCCCTGGGCAAGTGTAGCAGGAGGTGCTGGCAGGTAGGGAGGGGAATCTCTGCAGAGCCCACATAGAGGGTTAGAGCAGCACTGGGGGTATATGCTGTCACAAAGAATTTCAGTTCCGGGCTTCAGCTGGGAGAGAAGACAAGATGTGGCCCGGAGGGGACTGAGGCTCTAATACTGAAATGGATTTGCCTTCACTAAAGTGATTCTCTGCTAAGACCAAGAGCAGCCAGAAAAGCTCAGGTATCAGCCAGTGACTTCTAGGAGTGGGTGGGGGCGTTGGATGGCAGGTGTAGGGTAGAAATAATGATGTTTCACAATTGCCTTCTTAAAAGGTTCAGCCAAGTAACAATTCTCTGCTTAATGCTCAGGTTGAGAATTGAGATTTAGCACAATATCCCACTAATCTGCTGCTAATGACTACAGATTCAAAACCAGGAGGGGGCGGGGCAAGGTCTCCACTGTGGCACTATTAATGCCTACGTGCTCCTGGGGTTCCGGTAGCAACACACAGTGATCGCTAAAGCACCTACTGTGTTCAGTGCAGCACGTGAGTTTCTGTCATTCAAACTGTGCCTGCCAGACAATGAGTCAGCAAAGCCGACCTCTCTCCCCACTCCTTCCATCCAGCGCCCACCCCTAGCCCTGGCTCTCTGTCCCTGAGACCTAAATGGAATGCAGATGTTTTTCTGAAGCCCTTCTGAACGAATACAAAAAAAGGGGGGAGGGACTCTTGCCATAAACCACAGCAAGCCTGTCCAGAGCCCCATTTCACAGTGTTTGTTTGTGAAGCCTGGAAATGAGAAACCCCAGAAGCTCCTGTCGAAGCTCCCCTGTCACCTGTCCTTATGCACCATAAGGAGATGTCCTCACTAATTAAAGCCTCTGGGATTCCACAGGCTGAGCTCAGATTTTCCTGAGCCGGGTGATTGCTCGAAAGAGGAGACGAGGAAACCGTCGACCTAACACTCTGTCAAGTGTCAGGAACAAGAAGGGAAGCTGCTGGTACTCAGCTGCGACACACGCAGGGGACTTCGCTCCTGGAACAGCATGAGGAAGGGGTGACGACATCCCCTTTCCAGTGCGCACAGCGTGACACAGACTGAATTCCTGAGGCGGGAAAGGGGCAAGGGGACACCAAAAATCACCAGGGGGAATGCTGGAAGATTGTTTCTGGATAGGGATTATTATTCCATTGAGAGGGAGCAGCCCACAGAAAGTGGGGCAAATGCTGCTGGAATGCCCGAGGCAAAGGCCATTTACATACAGGAAACCAGGGGTCCCCAGGACTCTCGGTCTTGATGCTGATCCTGTCTTTAATTCCGGCTGCAGGAGGGCTGCTGGGTGGGTCAGGAAGGTGGCAGCCAGATGCTACTTTATACAGGTTTTCTGGGGCAGGATTTTGAAGGGGTACACTGCTCACCATGAGCTGGCTGGATGCCCCCCCAAACCTGCCCTGAGTCACTGTTATCACAAGACTCCAATTCTTCTTGGTAGCTGCATCTCCCCCTAAGCTTTAACTTCCAGCCAAATAATAACTGCTCCCAAGTCTGCGCATATGTCCGCAGATATCCCTGCAAGCTCAGAGACGCCAGTAACTGTAACATATCTGTATCTTCAGTCTCATAGCACAGGGTTCACCAGATATTTGTGAATTAGATAATAGCCACTGGAGTACGTGTGTGTTTATTAGATAATGGATACTGTGTCTCATTGCCTGCATTAGTCTAACTTCATCCTCAAAATATGGCTGTCAGTTGAGAGCATTCTTTGTTATGAGTGCTCAGTGAGGTTAAGTAATTTGACCAGAGACACATGATTAGTCAGCAGCAGAGATGGGATTGCACACCAGGTCCATCTATACCCCATGTCTGGGTCCTTCAGCTCTCTGCAATGTGCACAGCAGACATGAAAAGAGAAAACAAACATGAAATTTCTCCTTTCCTGCCATATTTCTTTTAAGAGATAGATTCTTATGAAAATAAAGGAAATTCAGGCCAGGTGTGGTGGTACATGCCTGTAATCCCAGCACACAGGAGGCTGATGCAGGAAGATGGCTATTAGTTTGAGGCTGGCCTGGGCTACATAAGCAAGTTCAAGACCAACAACTGGGAGAGAGGAAAGTAGAAAAGAAAGAAGGGAAAAGATTATATATATATATATGTGTATGTAAATATATACAAGATAGATAACTATACTGCTAATCTGTTAGTTCATCAAAAAGAACAGTTTGTGTTTTCATTATCTGATTGACCATTTTTAGGCTTAAATCTTGTGATCTGAACAACTACTTGCAAAATAAGAATACACAATATATTAACAAGTGCTAATTTCCTAATTTTTTAAAAATTCTGTATCATTTTTATCCTTTTATGTTTTTAAAATTACAACAGCAACAACAAAAAGAGACTAGCCTGAACTGCTTAGTGAGACCCTGCCTAAAAAAAAAAAAAAGAAAAGAAAAGAAAAGAAAAGGAAACTCAAAGCATACTGGATACTCAATAAACCACTGATAAATTGATAACTAGGGGCTGGGTATGGGGTGTGGCTTGGGGGTAGAGCCCTTGCCTGTGCCCGTACTTTCTCTGAGCAGTATCTAGGTAATTCTTGTTTCCCTCACAGGGAGGATAAGTCCAGTCACTTCTGATGAGAAGCTGGAAATCCCCTTCCTCAGAAACACTCGAGTGCACCAAGACCTCTGGCCCCTGGGACTGATGTCAACCAAGCTGGAGTCAGCAGAGAGGATGGACCCCAGTCCTCAAGGGTCGGGTGCCCTCTGTGTCACTTCATTCTCAACAAAAAAGGGCACATGCCCTGGGTCGGGAAAAAAATACCACTAAATCTGAAGACAGCAGTGGCCAACTGCTAGCCACCATCACAGATCTTTCTAGTTAAAGTCTGGGCTTTCTCTGACTCCCGCATTACCTCATCCTGACTTTATGGTTAACCTCAAGCAAATGAGAACACTGCTTTGGGTTTTAGAAAAACTGTATTATCATGGATTTCCAGTGCAGTCACTTAAGATATTCTGTACCCAAATGACAGGGTGGACATCATTGGCCTTTGAAGGAGATGGCTAGGGATGTATGGATGTCACAAATGTCACTGGCAAAAGAGTCACTCTTTCCTTCACTCTCTGAGGCATATTTTACTAGTGATCCACAACCTGGGCCTTGGGCGACTCAGAGGTCTTGTGGCCCAAGCGCTTGTTCCAGGACAGCAAGTTCTCAAGTGACTGAGGAACTGACCCCATTTCAACTCATCTTGGAGTGGAGACCTCAGGCAACCAATGCACATCGGTCTCTTTCTCCTTCTGTGTGCTAAAGCAGAGAGTGTCCAAGGCAGCAGTGTTTCTAAGCCAGCCCCCATGTGGCTGAATCAACTATAGTACACACATATATTTCTTATCGCCAGTCTCTGTGACACCTACCTGTCTACACAGGTGTTCATGTAGGATGCAGGACAGGTGCTGGTGAGAAGGAAAGCTTGACTTAGTGTGAAAGGATTCATCTGCTCTACTGAGACATCCTCTGGGCCTCTGCACTCAGAATTCAGTGGGGTCTGCCCGGGAAGTGCTTGTAGCTGACGCTCACCTCTGTGCAATAACTGTCTTCCTGGAGAACTCTCCATGGAGGCTGCTAACCGCCAGACGCAGAAGAGATAAAGTTGGGAGCCTCTGTTCCAGCCTTGGCACTCAATCACTTTCTCACAGGTCAGCACAGCCTTTTTTTTTCTGCCAACCCAATGTTAATCTGCCTGGCAAGGGCCCAGATGGGTGGCGATTATGGGATCTGTCATTCTTTAAGCACTTATGGTGTGCCAGACTCCAATGCTTAGCACTCTAAAACCTTTTTCTCTGGGGCTGGGGGAGTAGCTCAATGGCAGAGCCTGCCCTAGCATGCACAAGGCCCAAGATTTAATCCCCAGCACTGAAAAAAAAAATCAAACACAAATAAACTTGTCCCTGAACACCTGAGACATTCATTGACCCCCATGACTGAGTTACTTTTGCACAGAAAGACCTTCCTTTAGATTTTGGATCAGGCTTAGTCACAATGAGAAGATAAAATAGACACAGGTTCTAAATTCAGAGGCCTTCCTTCCCCACATCCAGCCAAATACCCAATTCCCAGAATAACTAAGTATCAGTTGATTCACAATTAGCTCTTTCCCCCCTGGGCCTGAGGGACATCTGAGGGCAAATCTGCTTCAGCTGAATGAGGAGGAGAGGCACATAATGACAAGTCACATTCTTCTCTCTAGTTTAACGTGGTTTTCCACATACTGGGCTAACTTTAAAGCTCCAACTTTCCATCAAAGATGAGTGGTTTTGCTAATTTCCAAGGATTTGTGCTGTTCCAGCCACACTTGCTGGGCACATTTGTAGATGGCAGCTAGTCAGCATTAGCATGAGTCCACTGTGGTGGAGGCAGGCAAAGCCCCTGTCCCTCAAGAATCAGGCCTGAGATCTTAGCATCATCAGCTCCCAGACTGGTGGCTCCAGGTGCTGCTGCAGATCCTAACCCGCAATCTCATGTCTGCAGCCAGACCCACTTGGCATAAGCAGTGGATGGTAAGAGTTTCCATGGACCTGGGCATGACTCCCTTGGGCACAGGAAACAGGAACAGACCTCTGTCTAGCCTACATTTCAAGCCATAGGACAGCGCAGGAATGGAAACCAAAAGCCATGGGATGATTTGGAGTTATCTGTCTTATTTTCCTTACTTTGGGAGTCAGCCACAGCCCATACACTTGGGGACACAGCAGGACTCAAAGTTGTATGGAAGAATGTCTGACTTTCTTCCCTCCTCTCTGGGAACAGAGACCCCAGAAGTGGTGCTACTTCTCCCTGATTCCCTTCTCCCAACACTGTCACCTTCACGGAGTCTGCAACAAGCCCTCATCTGCCAAAGGCATTGAGTCTTCTGTGCAGATCCTGGGCTCTGCCAGTTACCAGTGCATAGCTCTGGCTGAGCATGCGTCACCTGGTGTCTTGGTGACATCTTGACTTCTCTAAGAATCCAGTAACCTTGAGCACTGGTGCTAGTCTATGTCTAGATGTGGATCGTTCGTTATTTTTATGTAGAGACATGTTCTTTTCTTTCATGCTTATATAAATGAATGAAATTTGTTAAGTGAAACTTTGTGTATTCTTACTCATTTTTTCTCCCTCCTTTTAAATTTCTCCCAAATGCAAGAGTTAATATATAAGTAAAAAGTCAGACCTTTAAAACCTAGTCTGTTGCATCATGGTTTTTTTCTTTCTCTTTTTCTATATTAAAGATTGAATTCAGAGCCTGCACACTGAGTACATCCTCAGCCCATTTTTATTTTTTATTTTAAGACAGGTTCTCGCTCAGTCACTCAAAATGGTTTCCTTGAGACGTTGTGAGGGCATTTGTGCGGGAACTTGGAGAAAAGAAATTGTCCTATAAATAATTAAAATCTAAACAAATATATGTACAGATCTCAAAGCTTTATAAGTGAATTTGCAAACATCATTTTAATTCATATACACACACACACAACAAAAAAGGGAAGTTCTAACAGCTTCATGATCACAACTGAAAAAAAAAATCCTGTTTTCAAATTTAAAAGAGCAGTAAGATAACAGGTAAGAAATGACAAGAAAGAAGATGCCTGTGATATTATAAAGAAGCCAACAAAGAAAAAACATGAGAAGGACATGCTAGACTCAAGTCTTTTATCGAAAATGCACTTCTCCAGATGAAACTGATTCAACACAGACTGCACCTGGCCAGGTAAGGCCAGATCCCCGACAAAGGCCACAATATAACACTGGACGGGGACGAGGCTCACAGGTCCTGGGCAATGCAGTACTTTCTACTTCAAGTCTAACCCGAATGACACTGCCTGCGTGCCTTGACCCTCGGTCACCCGCTGGCACCTTCCCCGGCAGGTAAAGCAGTGCGGCTGGCCCTCTTACCTGGGAGGCTGCCAGAAATGCTTCCCACGCTCCGCCTTCCCGAGCACCCAGTGCTGAGACCTGGGTGCCAGAGACCTTGGTGCTGCTCTGCCCCTCACTCGCTTCTCTCCTTGGTTCTTTTCCCTGGGTTTTTAAATCCTGTCTAGGCCAGAGGAGGAGCCAACAGGGACTGGGGTGTTTTCCTCCCTTCCCAGCAGAGCTCCCTTCCTGTTAAGAGTTGAGTAGTTCATTCTCTTATTCTAACTAGGAGAGAAAAAAATATACATTTTCCTCTTCTTTTTTACTTTCATTACACAGCTGCTAAAAATACCAGAGGCTGTTTCCATTTAAGTGGATCCAGAATAAGGATATTAAAAGAGTTTGCATGTCTCTTGGCCAAGAGCTGAGTCTCAGGGTTTGAACATGCGTTTATAAGGTCACCTCTTTTTTCTTTTTCAGGCGCTCTAGGACTTACTGTCTTCTCTCTTTAACACAGGAAAAGATAGCACAGAAAGAAATGAGCAGAGACCCACAGGGACAGACCCTGCTCCCACCCCCAATTCCGCCCCCATCCTCTCACACCTGTGAGACAGCCAGGACAGAGGCCGCCAGCACAGGCCACACGGGAGCGAGGGAAGGGCAGCAGCTCCCCACCCGGCACCCTTTTTTGCCATCAGAGGACAGGCTTTTGTCCTTTTTATGAACCAGAGCCATTTCAGTGGCTCACAGGCTGCTCCTCCCTGCCCTGCCTGAGGTAGATTCTGGAAGAAGCCGAGGGGTTTCCGGTTTGCACATGGTGCCACTGAGTGTCGCTGGAGGAAAAGGAGGAAGGGGGCAAGAAAGAGGGATGGAAGAGTTGCCCTCGGCAGTTTTGCTGCTGAGCCAGCTATATTTCTGCTCTTTACTTAGGAGGCCAATACTGAAGTAATGAACTCTTTGTTCATTCCCAAGGCAGCCACATGTGGGTTGGGAGAGGGTCTCAAACATCCTCCTGAGGACAGGGTTCAGGGGTAATAAAGAAGCAGGGCAGTCTGATGTGTGGGGAAAGGGCCCTGGAAGTGAGGACAAGTGATCTAATTAGGTGTCTGCACATAAAGTCAAATTCCCTGGATTTTCCTTGGACTCACATTCACAAGATGGCAGCACTAGTGCGCTCTGAGAGGGAGTTTTGGCCCATCTGAGGTTAAAAGATCACCCTCTGACACTTGCACAGGTCCCAGAAACAGGTGGGTGGCTTCAGCAGGTTTGAACTAGACACAAGTGGCCTCCGAGTTTCTGAAGGACAGCTTAGGGAGCCAGTACCATCGTGAGCCACACGTTGGAGGAGTTACCTGGAGCACAGCTAGTGGGAAACTGGTCACCTATTGCTTAGGTGCCTCACCTCTAAAGTTGTGGTAAAATCTGTGATCCCAGCACTCAGGAGACTGAGGCAGGAGGATCGGTACAAGTTTGAGACCAGCCTGGGCTACAAAATGAGCTCAAGGCCAGCCTGAACTGCGTAGCGAGACCTTGTCTCAAAATAAATAAATAAAATAAAGTTGTGGTAAAAGCAGGCAAGGTGAGTCAAGTGATTTATTCGTTTTCCCCCCGGTTTCACTCGGATGAGGAGCCAGAGTGCCTATATCTGAAGCTTGTGTCCTCTACTGGCGGATAACCTTTGACATAATCTCTTTGTGCCTCTCCTTACTCCTCTTTCAAGTAGGTATGTTACACTTATTGTAAGGGCTAAGTGAGTTTATTCGTGTAAAGAACTTAGATTCAACCCAAGGACACTCAGTAAGTGTCAGTTGTTTTTGTTGTTATGGGGAGGGAGTGATACTAAAGACTGAATTCAAGGCTTTTGCTCTGAGCCATATCCCCTCCCCTTTATATATATATATATATTTTACTTTGAGACAGGTTCTTGCTAAGTCACCCAGGCTGGGCTCAAACTAAGACCCTCCTGCTTCAGCCTCTCACTGTGCTGGGATTATGGAGGTGTGCACAACACACCCGGCTTTATTCTTCTTAGATATCCCACTAAATAGTCTTTGATCTTCTCAGTCCAGATGGAGTCAGAGCTCTCTGTCCTTCTTCACTTAAACCAACATAGTTCTGCTATCTGCTTCTCATCGTACGCAATGGTGGCTGGTCTGAAAAGATGACCCTGCCCCAAGTATGTTTCTTCTTCCTTGAACTTTTTTCTCTGCTTCTTAAATTTGAAAATTTCTTCTGGGGACTCCTATTCTTAATTCCCTTTCACTAATTCTCCCCACAAGAGTAGTTTTCACCTGCTCTCTCCATTACCCCAACTTTCATGTGCTTAGCAGACAGTGCTAAACCAGAGCAACAAGCTCCTCGGCTCCCCCAGGGTCGCAGTTTAACCAGCAGGAGTTTCCCTCTTTGAGAACCTGCCACATTGAGCAGAGGGGCAGCAACCAGAAGAAAACCCGCCTGCCTCCCTGGTGAGTGTGTGCGACCCGCGCGGACCCCCGGGAGAGGACGATGTGTCTTTTGAGAACCCACCATGGTGGGCAGAGAGGCAGCAACCAGGAGAAAACCTGCCTGCCTCCCTGGTGAGTGTGCACAACTGTGCAGACTCCAGGAAGAGAAAGAGATGTGTGTCCCATAGGCCTACCAGCATGCGGGCTGCAAATCAAGGACTCCCCCCACCACCCCCATAAGCAACCTGCTGACTCAGAGGACTGGCTAAGTTCATAACAAATAAGGTACATAACACAACTAAATGCTTATACTGTTAGGTTATTTTGCAGGCCTGGTGCCCGCAGTCTGAGCATTTCTTGGGAAGATGACAGTGTGCAGTGTGGCAAATATGTGGGATTGTCCTCTGCCTTGTCTTTGATCCCCACTATTGTTCTCATTGTTTTGCTTAATTTTGATTAATTTTCATTTCTTTTTATTTTTCTTCATTTCATATCCTGTTTTTATTGGTTTTATTGGCTTTATTGTGTTTTGTTTTTAGTTTGTTTTTGCTATACCTGATGGAATGGTCAACTATTCTGAAAATAACAAGATACACTATAGTAGCTATTGTTTTCATAGTATCTTTCTTTGAAGTTCTATGCCAGTTCTACCGCTTTGTTTTGATTGTTCTGTTGTCTTTTGTTGGATTTTACTATCTTTAAAATAAAATTAAAAATTAAAAAAAAGAGTTTCCCTCTCTCCCAGCAGTGCAGAGGGACAATCCAGGGCTCCGAGGGCATTGCCACCTCTCTCTAGGGCCATCCCCCGACCAGTGGGAGAGGGTAAGGTGTGGGGCAGGGGGAGAGCATGCTCACTCCTTAAGGACACACAGAACAATCCAGCTGCTGTGGCACATGCCTGTAATCCCAGGACCCTGACATCTATGCAGAGTGAAGGTCAGTTATTGTGAAGTAAAGTGAAGATCCTCCTCAGTTTGCATTTGTCTGATGTTTCACAGTCATTGGCCTGAGTTTGGGTCACATGTTCATGCAGGAGGCTGGCGTATCTCCAAGGATGATCTTGTGTTCAGCTAGAACTCAGGAGTAAAAAAGAAGGGAAGGGAGAATAGCATTTATGGACAGCTTGATGTCAGCCAAAGGACCCACCCACACACAACTAGCAAAATGTTCCTGAATCATGAAACCTCATTATACTACTCCCCTGCCCAATATTCTCCAAAAACTCATTATTTACAGGTATGGGCTTCTAAAGATTTCTGTAATCACTCCATCACACCTCTTCTTGTTTACCCCCATATCAAAACTCTTCTCCCGTTACTTACAAATAGAAACCACCAGGTTCAACCAACTCAGACTCCTCCCCATCCCAGGTCAGCATGGTGCCCCTCCCTGCCTGCAGCCCTGGCCATGCAGTCTCTGCTTCTGGAGACAAATTCTATCTCTACATCCCTGAAGTTAGCCCTGATTTCTCCACTACATCACCTGAATCAAGGTGGAATGTTTATTTTTTAACAGCTGGCTCCAAAGCATTTCTTAGAGATGTCTCTTTGTTTAGGAAAATATTGGATAAGGATGGGCTTACAATGAAACACATAACCCCTTCCTCCCTCCAAAAAAAAAAAAAAAAACCCCACTGTGTATGAAATGAATAGGAATTAACCATGGGAAAAGGAACAGAATTGTAGAAGTGTTGAGGCTCAGCCTTGGGGAGGAGTAAAGTCAGTAAGAGAGCCCTTAGAAATTGAATAATTTTTAAAAATAAGAATGTCTATTGAATATTAAATTGTTTGCTTAAATTTATACAAATCCTCCTTCACGGTCCCAAACCCTATATTAAGTCTTCTGCCCACACAAATGCTTTTTTTTCAACCGGTTGGAGGGATGGAAAGCAAAAAGAAGACTAGGAACTAGATCATATCTTGGTCAGTGCTGCCCAAAGAGATGGAAATGGGCACGTGCTCTAAGACACAGTGCCACAGAGTTCAGAAGAAAGAGCTTGGAGCCAGCTATGCACATTGAATATGAACCCTTCTCCTGCCCAAGATGGAATTCACAGAATTTGGCGCAGGTGGGTGAGCTGGAGGGTGCCCTGGATTTCCACAGGTTGCAGGACTGAAGTTGGAGTTTGCTTTCTTTAACCTCTAGGAAAGGCGACTTTGGCTAGAACTCCCATTACAGAATTTCTTCCAGGACCCTCATTTAGAGACCTTCAGTGCTACTTGCCTGTCAGATGTGTCCTTACAGAGGCCCCTTAACTTCATTATGAGCTGGAGCAGGAGAGCTCTGTCTTCCATTATTGCCCTCATTGCTTATGCAAAGTGTAAAATGAGTGACCTGAAATTCCATCCTGACAGATGGTTCCTCAAGACAACCTAAGGACAAGGTAGTTTGCCAAAACAGTGGGCCTAGGCCATGGTGGCAGGCACTGTTTCGTCCACCTGGTAGCTGCCTTGCTCTTTCCGGTGCCCAAGGGAACCCAAACTTCATTTCAACATCTACTCCTGTCCTCCTGATATGGGACTTCAGGGAAGTCTGGGGACATTCCCTGGCCCTGAGAGAGGCTTCTGACTGTTCTAACCCAACCAGGATCGTCCCATTGCCTTTGCCAGTGATGAGTCATGCAAACACCTGCAAGACATAAAGGAGAGCACACTGGCAGAGGTTCGAGGAAAGGTTCCCCCCCGCAACACACACACACTGACCCGAAGAAGAGATGACTGTTGTTCCATCTGCATAGATGCCTGGAGCTGTGGCAGACACCCTGTAACTAACCATAAGGAATGCTGGCCAGAGACAAAGGAAACACACCAAGGATGCCAGAGAGGAAGTGGTTGGAATCTGGGTTTCTGACCACACTGCCAAGCTGTTGGATGAAACTGTCCCTCAAGCATCCATGCTTCAGAACTTTCTAGCGTCAGGATTTTGTCACTTAGATCTATGACTATTCTACAGATTTAACAAGGAATGACTAATTTCTTAGTAGCAAAGGGATTTATTGACATGCTACTATGAATATAAAGATAGCAAGCCCAGCAAAATCCCAGCACTCTGGGAAGTTGAGGCCAAAGGATATCAAGAGCCTGGGAAAATTAGAAACTGAGTGAAAATCTGTCTCAAATGTTTAAAAAAATAATACATAAAAAGGGCCAGGGGTGTAGCTAGTGCAAATACCCTGGGTTTACTCCTCAGTACTGCAAGGAGAGGGAAAGAGAAAGACAGAGAGAGACA